>NW_018922935.1:98830-130659 GCF_002207925.1 Prunus avium | reverse complement strand
ATTCGGCGCCCTATCTTTTTCAGGCAGAGACAAGAGAGGGAGAAAATAAACTAATATTATTTCTGGGTTACTGTTAACACTGCTCCATAGTTTTCCAACCACTTTACAGTTGGTCTAGTTTTTGTTGTACATGTATATATTTTTTCATTATTTTATTTTCATATCGGGAAACGAATGTTTTTATTAAATCAAACAATAATCATTTGATAGAATTTACAGGACACGTGGAATTTCTCTTCACGTGTGGGTGTTGATTGTGTGGGGTCATGGACATGGGTCCTAGGGTACCCAAAGTAAAGGGCTTTTGGGCATGTGAGGTAAGGCCCACTGGAAATGATTGGTAAAATTTAACTTGAGGTTACTATTTATTACTCATGAAGCATTTTTCATTTTGGAATATAATTTTTTATTTATATTTATACAAGTGACATCAGGAAAGGAGAAATTCGAATACATAATCTCGGGATGCATGTGTAATTGCTTTTAACAACCCTTCATTTGGAACCTGATATTTCAAGTGGACTGATACATGCACTGTGAAACAAGTTTCTTACATTATCGTACACACGAGATAAAAAAGAGGAATTATTTGATTCATTTTCTCGATAGGCAATTTGACTGGGGAAGTCATTTTCGAAGCCGACAATTGGCCGGAAATGTCAATGTGTTCAGATTAATTTACAGGTGGTTTCCTAATGTAAGCATGGCTCAATGCCCTTGTGTTCAAGTTACAATGACAATTATAGTTAGGACCCAACTAGTTGTTAGCCTTTTGCGGTTAAGCATTTCAACGGTAATTGACAACCACAATGTTGATCACGTTTAAATGATGTGGATGGTGCAATCAATGCAGTCTTTTTCCACCATTAATGTGTCCATTGGCCTAAGGTGCACAAGATATCTTTAACCCCCCCAAAAAAAAATCAAAAAAAGAAAGAAAGAAAATCTCTCTAAAAGACAAGACGTAGTGCCTGTTTGACATTGCTTATTTTGGGTAATAAGTGATTTTTTAACATTTTTGGGAAGCCCAGTCCGTTTGGTAAACTATGAGAAAATCACTTATTATTAAAAATTGATGTGAGAGAAAACTATAAGGGAAATCAACTAATGAGATGCTTTCATTTTCTGATTATGCAGGAATCAATTTCGAAGAGGTGACGGGTTTAATGATTATGCTACAATCTTTTTTTGATTATGCGGGAATCAGTACCAATAACACTTTTAACAAAAAGTTTACCAAACGCCAAACTGTTTGATCTCACAGTTGATTTCTATCACAGCAAATCTGACAGCGATTATTTTCATAGCACAACAATGCCAAACTGGCCCGTATCAATAATTTGCCAATAACATATGATTGTAAATCTGTTTTAAGGGTTTAGAACAAACATTCTTCAAGACAAAAACTTTTGTATTCGTTGATTTGTCATAGGCTAAGATACGAATCGATTATAAGTACATCGATAAGATACGCAACTTGAAGAGTACTACAAAATCTTATCTATTTAGGTCAGTGTTAGAATACATTATTTTGTACTAAAATGAAATAGCTAGGGTCCATGTATACTTGTTGATTTCAGAGAGTGAGAAAGAGAGATATGGTGGGTGAGTTTGAAAGCACGCCTAGATTGACTGCTTCTTTTTGGACATGGTGCCAATTCTTTTTCCATACGAAATGGCATCTTGAATTTGCTTGGATAGTTTTTCTTTTCTCTCATTTTGTTTTGTTGCTCATGCATTGCTAAGAACTCGATTCCTTTTCCACTAGAAATCAAAGTTACTTTTAATTGACGGTGAAAGATAGAAATTTCCCCCTTTTTAAATGCGTGTGTCTACTAAGAATTTGACAATTGAGAAAAGAGATCAATGCTTCTTGAGCAAGAAAACTTTAGCTTATTATTAAAGTTTGGAGAAAAAGACTTTCCTTATTAGGTTTCAAATGTGTATTTGTGATAGTTAATTGTCTTGGAAATAAATGGAAATGCACTAACAAAAAGTTAGGGACAAATTGACTTGGAGGGTCGATCTTTAATCTTCTTTCGATCAAAGTATTCTTGTGAAAAGTTTAATTTTCTTCTTTCAACTATACAAGTGGATGATTCTTGATTGTTGAGTAACGTACATGCATTAAAACATATCAATTAAGGGCAAACAAGCATCCAGGTTTGCCTTCTGATAAAATCAAAGCTAGCTGTTTATAATCATTTTGAACACTTTCCAATGGGGGCAACAATGCAACAATGCACTTGTCTCTATCAATTTATGTCTGGTATCTTCTCAACCAAACAGAGCATCACACTTATTAAAGAAAATTGGAAAATTCAAATGAACTTTCAATGTCATGCTTTATTCTAAGCCAAAATCCAAGGCATGATATGAATCTTAACTTAAGATATTGACTTGGAAGCAAAGAGTTATATTTCCTTTGGACCCACTTAAAAACAGCTCTCAACTTACCCATCAATCATCATCTCCTTAGAGAATTTAACTAGTGGTGATTGAGAGTCCAGGAACTCTTGCAACAATCAAACACAAGGGAAATGATATAAAACTGTTTACCCTCTTCAATTTTTTGTCAAAGAAAATGAGTGAGAATATGTTTCAAGGGAAAGAAATCCATTAATTTGGTTAAGAGTTGTATAACAAATGAGCTAAGTGGGTTGTTGGGTAAGGACAAGAAGTAAAAGGGCTCTCATCTAAGGGCCAATCAAGGAGAGAAAGGCCCAGTCCAATATTTGGAGCTTCTTTCTCAGGGCCATTGTAATTGGGTCTAAACTCCCTCTTATCTTCGCTCATTTCCTTTGGAATATATACGGCTCAATTTAATAATAACTCTGCACTTGATCGGACAGCTGTTAATGACCCCCTCCGCACTTGATCTAACAACTCAACTTGCGACGCATTTTTCTCGTTAGCAGTTAAAATTTAGTATTTTTATTTTATGATTATTGCCTATAAGATAACACCTGCTGCCCTGTAAAATTTTTAAGAATGCTCATTTGGCCACATAAAAAGAAGCAGGAGGGTGAGAGAGAACTATATATAAGTCATCAGACTTATGCTATCTTGTTAATTTCTGCGGACTTGGAGTTCCTTATAGAAAGGAAGTAATGACAAACCCAAAGATCATTTATACGAGATTTTGAAAACAATCATCAGAATAATTTACATATGCAGCGATTTCATGAACTAATCTTGTTATCATATTCTTCAGTGACAACTCAAAAAATAAAATTATGAATTTAGGACTTTGATTTGGTGCCGGTCTGTTCTCGAAAGGTAAGGTGGGAAGGTCTCTCCGGCCATGAAAGGTTGTAAAACTTGTGGTATGTCCACACCATCTTCCCCCTGGTAGTTCTCAAGAATGCAGCACAAGGTTCTCTGAGTCGCTGTAAGAGTGGAGTTCAGTAAGTGGACATGTTCCTTTGTCTGCTCATTGCTCTGCAAGAGGCACAAAAACACAGCAGGGTTAATATAGAAAAATGCAGCTTACTGCAATTGCCCTCCGTGTAGTAGGTCCAATTTGGAATTCAACTGTTTTGAAGCTTCTCGAACTTCAACTTCTTTCTCCGCCACCAACCTCTTATTTTCCTCAGCGTCTTTAATAACCTCAGTTGCATCGTCACCCGCCTTTTATCCCAGAAAATTTTAATACTCAGTTACATGAATAACAAACTGGGATTACAAAAAAGAAACATAGAATCCCGAAGAAAACAAATTCAGTCAAACTGCTTTTGATGGAACTAATAATAGAATCTGGTTTTTTGGAATTATAGAAACATTTATTTTTAGCTAAACAACATATTTTCAGAAAACTATCCCGTAGCCAAATTTTTTTTTGAAAATTTTGAAAAATAAAAAAATAAATAAAATTAAGAGATAGATGAAATACTGACAATCTTGAGCTGAGCAACTCGCTTGTTGATCTTGTTGAACTCTGAAGATTATCGAGAGAGAGAGAGAGAGAGAGAGAGAAATTAAGCTAACGCCATTTTTTGTTGAGCTGAATGACCTTGTCGAAGATCTCTAGGCCTTTGAAATGTCGACGTTGAGAATCGCGGATGCAAGCAAACCCTAGCGAAAACACTACCTTTAGGCCCATTTGGTTTATGGGAAAGGAAGCTTGGGGATGAGAAATCAATTGATTTCCCATGTTTGGTAAGTCCAATCATGAGAAATGGTTGCCTGGCACATGGGAAAGTAGGGGGGAAAGTGAAGCTCTTCTCTAAACTTGGGTTTTGTTCTCTCTCCTCATGAGAAAGTTTGAGAAAATGAGCCAACATTAAATGCACATTTTTCATGACCATTTTGTCCCCATTAACAATTTAGAATTACAATATATCATTAAATGTATTCTTTTTTTATTTGATTTAATATGGGTATGATTGAAAAATTATACAAACTTTGTTTTCCATTCATATTCAAAATAAACATGGGAAATGAAAGAAAGTGATATATCCCGGTTACTTTTCTAACATTACCAAACGTGAGAAATGAATCTTTCATTTCCCATGCATTGAAAAATGACATGGGAAGTGATTTCCCCACAAATATGTTCCGTGAACCAAATGGGGCTTTAGGGTTTTGGCCGACTTCAATTTCTAAGAAGAGAGAGAGAGTAGAGAAAATATAGCACCTATTTTTATTTTAAAATGATTTATTAGCGTTTTAAAATGATTTATTAGCACCTCTATTTATAGAGTTAGAATTATGTAGATAGGCCTTGTTTGTTGCTCAAAAGATCTCTTGTTTTATAAGGCTTGTCCAATGTTTGGTGGCAGACTGAGAAGCTTGATAAGAAAATAGTATTATCCTGCATTTGGTTTATGCTTAAACTGAGATTATGAGTTTTTTTAAAAGTGATATAATATTTCAATTGTCAATTATATTTTTATAATTCTAAGTACAAAAAATTAGTAACCCTGCCGCCCAAGCAATCGAGTTAGTATTAAAAAATATATATATATATATACACACATATATAAGTTGCAGCTCTAGACATTCATAACTAAGCCCAATGGAGCCGACAGCCATTACACCATGATAGCCCAGTTACAAAACATCTGCTTAAACAATATCGGCTCAGGCCCAACCCTTTCTTATTGTTTGTTTCTGTGATTCACCATTTGAAAATGTGGAATTTATTTTATTTCTTTTATCAACCAAAAACATGTTACGCTTTGAAACGCAATCGATTGTGGCTGAGAATCTGCATATTCCCCCATGACCCCTTATAGATATCAGAAAAGAATAAAGGCATAAAATTTGGCACATCCAATCCAACCTTTAACAACTGAGATACCTCCTCAATCTCTCTCTCCGTTATCTAAATTCATATGCAAAAAGAAAAAAGAAAAAACAGTTTTACTCTTCCCTCCAAAACAGATGCTCAGTAATTGTTTTCATCTGCTTCACCCACAACCTCTAACCCAACTCCATATTTTAGCTTTACCTCCAAAATTCCAATGCAAGACCCAAGCTTTTTCCCATAAATCCCCGCCGAACACATATTTTCCTCACTTTCTCACCAAAATCCCTTCTGGGTACCCAAGATTTTTTCTGGGCTCTCTGTGTTCTTCAAGTCCATCATCATGTTCTGCTTCACCGGACGAGGAAGATTTTGAGGTGGAATTGGGCCGCCTTTTGGCCCTTTTGCCAGAAGAAATGCGGCAGAAAGTTGGCGAGCACCCGGAGCTTCACCAATTGATTGAAGTGGTTATGGACTTGGGTCGAAAGCCCTTGGCTCGGTTTCCCTCTGGGGACTTTGTGTTGTCGGAGCTTCCTATTACGGTTCAGGATCTTGAGCATGCTACTTCTCAGGTGAACTATTTTTCCCACTGACTGTTTGAGAAATTGACTTGGATTGTGATACAAGTTTAGTGTGTGGTGGTAGTTTTAGGTTGATGGTTTTGT
Source organism: Prunus avium (assembly GCF_002207925.1). Next base: position 124,746 of record NW_018922935.1, on the reverse strand, counting down.
GTGGATATTAATCATGGTTGTTGAATTTCATGAGTTTTTGTTGCTGGGTCAGCTATGCAAAACATGACTGATTTGCGTTTTGGGTTTTGGGTTTAGGTTATGGAAAATGCTTTTCGTCTTGTTGCAAGCAGGTTATATATATAGACTAAAACAGTAGGAGGTTATAGATGTACTTTAGCTTTGATTGCATTGTGAAAGGACTATCATTGAGCGTAATTAACTAGTTGTTTCTTCATCGGACTTTTGTGTAAATGATTTATTACCCAGTGTTAGTAATGGCCTAGTGGGATTTTGAGTTAGGAGGGAGACAGAAGAGGTTTATCTGCAGTATGAGTTATCTATTCATTTATGCTCCATTTTCATGTTGGGACACATTTTTCTTCTTAACAGTTCAAATTTAGTATTTCTATTTTATGATTATTGCCTATAAGATAATCTCCCCTGTAAATTTTGAAGATTGCTCCTTTGGTCACGTACAAAGAAACAGGAGGGTGAGAGAGAACTATAAGCCATCAGACTTGTGCCTTCTTGTTAATTTTTGCGGATTTGGAGTTCCTTGTAAAAGGAAGAATGACAAACCCAAAGATCATTTATATGAAGTTTGCATGTAAAAATTCGTTAGTTTTTAATTGGGGGATAAATAAGACCCATGCAGTGCAGGATGGGCGATATAACAATTGTCATTATAGTGCAATGTTGTACATTTGTCCTGAACTTGTATGACTGTGAAAGAGAGAGGCTTGATATCACAGGATACAAAAAATGGTTTTAACCATTCGCGTAGACTAGATTTAGGGTATAAAAGGACTTTTTGGGCCGAAATTGTGCATGGAAATGATAAATGAGGTAGAGGTCACGTAGACTAGATTTAGGGTATAAAAGGACTTTTTGGGCCGAAATTGTGCATGGAAATGATAAATGAGGTAGAGGTCAAAAGTCGACATATCTAATTAGGAATTGAGTTAGTCTAGAGTCTAGTCATGTTCTTAAGCGAATAGCAAAGTGTGTTGTGAAGCAATAAAATTTGTTCTATATGGGAGCTTTTGAAAACTAGTTATCTTTTGCACCCACTAAAGACTTAGCCCTTTTTTTATTTTATATTTTATATGTTTTATATATTAAAAGGTCTGAAAGTCGGCTAGTTTTCAAAATTTTCCTACCCCATCCTCACCCTCCCTTACTAGCTTAGCCAAAGCTCAAGGGTACCACCACCCATTTTGTTCTAGAGTTTTTTTAAATTTATTTATAAAATTGATTATATAACAGAGTACCATATTTGGCACTAACTATCTGGATGCTGTAGGTTGGTGATTTTGCCATCGACAATCGGGCAGGAATTAGCAGGACATTACACCGCATTAGTGCCATTAGGAATAGAAAAGGTGCCATCATAGGTCTAACTTGCCGTGTTGGTAGGGCAATATGTGGCAGTGCTAGTTTGCTGCGAGATTTGGTTCAAGATGGTGGTTCTTTGTTACTCATTGGGCCTCCAGGTGTAGGAAAAACAACAATCATCAGGTTAGTCTTGCCTTTTCTCTCTGTTTGACTTGAACGCACCCTGCTGCAATATCTAAGTAAAAGTAGAATGCAGGAAATATAGAAGTTGCAATGCAGTTTACACAAGATCTGGCAGATAGTATACTTACTAAGGAATTAGAATTTTCAAAGTTATGCACCCTGTTGTACTGATATGTTTTCCAGTCAGGAATATCTTGAATTATCTTTACATTTATCATGAGTATCAATTAAATCCTAATCCAACTTTTTTGCAGTTCTTCTCTCTGGTTATATCATATGATTTCATAGGGAAAGTAATACAGGCCTTGTGGTCAAGTCGTCTTCACTGATAATATAGTTTGCCAGGAGGTATTCATCCTTCGGTGGTACAAAATTATATGCTCCGACAACAGCCCTGAAATATACCCAACCAAATATTTGGTTTTGGGGTATATTGTTGCTAATATACTTTTGGCAAAATTGTAGTTATTGTGCAATCTTAGAACATGCAGGTTTTGGATGCTTTTTCATGAGTCTATCAATCTGATCGCCATGATATTCTAACTTGCAGGGAAATAGCTCGAATGCTTGCAAATGATTATGAGAAACGTGTCATGATTGTTGACACCTCAAATGAGATTGGTGGGGATGGCGATATACCTCATTCAGGAATAGGCAATGCTCGGCGAATGCAAGTCCCTGTCTCTGATTTGCAACATAAGGCATGATTGAAAAGTGTATTATATCAGTTATTTTGTTAAATAGTGTCACTATCCTGTTACTTGTATTGACAAGATAAGGGTGAATTTTCATTAATTAGAGTTTTCTCTGATGGATGTCAAGTGTGTAAGCCAATGAAAATTTTAAACTATATTCATGAAGAATGCATACAGAGTAAGGACTTACCAACTAGCTGTTGGTCTAGTGGTATTTCTCTCCACTTTGTTGGAAGATGACCATGGTTCAAATCCTCCCTCCCCCAGATAAAAAGAAAAGTCTTTTGTTTCCCCCTTAAGCTCATATAGAGTAAGGACTATTTTTTTCTGCGGTATGCTGTGCTATTTAATCTGCAGGATCTTTTCTCATCACATTTTTGTGGCAATGCTACCTTAATTCCCAGAAAATACCTTTCACAATGTCATTCTCCTTTCTTATTCCTCTATTTCCTTCTCTTTTTGTCTCTGTATATCTCTGCGTGTGTGTGTGTGTGTGTGTGTGTGTGTGTGTGTGTGTGTGTGTGTGTGTGTGTGTGTGTGTGTGTGTGTGTGTGTGTGTGTGTGTGTGTGTGTGTGTGTGTGTGTGTGTGTGTGTGTGTGTGTGTGTGTGTGTGTGTGTGTGTGTGTGTGTGTGTGTGTGTGTGTGTGTGTGTGTGTGTGTGTGTGTGTGTGTGTGTGTGTGTGTGTGTGTGTGTGTGTGTGTGTGTGTGTGTGTGTGTGTGTGTGTGTGTGTGTGTGTGTGTGTGTGTGTGTGTGTGTGTGTGTGTGTGTGTGTGTGTGTGTGTGTGTGTGTGTGTGTGTGTGTGTGTGTGTGTGTGTGTGTGTGTGTGTGTGTGTGTGTGTGTGTGTGTGTGTGTGTGTGTGTGTGTGTGTGTGTGTGTGTGTGTGTGTGTGTGTGTGTGTGTGTGTGTGTGTGTGTGTGTGTGTGTGTGTGTGTGTGTGTGTGTGTGTGTGTGTGTGTGTGTGTGTCTCTTTTTGTCTCTGTATATCTCTGCGTGTGTGTGTGTGTGTGTGTGTGTGTGTGTGTGTGTGTGTGTGCATCTGTGCCTGGAGATGGGCTTAATCCAATATCTACAAATACCTAAATCGCTTTGGACAGATAGAACTTAGAACAAAATGCATCAACTTGGAAATATTTAAAATGAAAGAGTACAGATGGTAACTGTCATTTTATACACATTTAAATATTTAGCAGCATGTTACAATGCAAGTGTTTCCATCATTAAATGATTCTCATTCTCATATCTCTCATTTTATTCAGGTCTTGATAGAGGCTGTTGAAAATCATATGCCACAAGTTATTGTAATTGATGAAATTGGCACTAAACTTGAAGCAATGGCTGCAAGCACAATTGCGCAACGTGGAATTCAGCTTGTTGCCACCGCTCACGGTGTAACTATCGAGAATTTGATAATGAATCCTTCATTAGAGATGCTTGTTGGAGGAATACAGGTCAGTTGGCCATAGTAAAAAATGATATTGCAATTTACCGCATATAGTACATTCAATAACGTTGGCATGGCATCATCGCATATTTATACCGACTGTATATTCTTGCATTAAACTTAGTACGTTTAGTTTCATTGTTAAATAATAATTAGTTCTTTCTTTCTTTTTAATATGTTTATGTTCTCCCTTCTCTTTGGTGTTTCATTTTTTCTTGCTGAGCTTGACAATCAAGTGTTGGTCTTTGGGTTGTGCTAAAGTAGTGATGGCAGTGCATCGATCTCTTTCTGCTAATTCTTATAATTTTCTCTTTGACTTTTATTTATTTTAATTATAATGGTTGTATGAGTTCAAGTTATTTCTGTTCAGTTACATCATTCCAATCATTTTTTAGAGTGTGACGCTAGGGGATGAAGAGGCCAGCCGGAGGGGGGTTCAGAAGACAGTGCAAGAAAGGAAAGGACCTGCAACCTTTAGTTGTGGGGTGGAGATAATTTCAAAGGATGAGTTGAGAGTTCATCGTAGCTTAGAAACAACAGTGGATACTATCCTCTCAGGTATGCTTCTTTGGAAGCGTAATTTCTTTTCTCTTTCATTTTCCTTTCCCATAAATTATGAATTACATCTGAAAATCATGTTATGCTGGTGAAGGTCGTTTCCCAAATTTTGAAGTTCGTAAAATTCACTCTCGGGGATCAGAAGTAACTACTGAAAGGGAAAATTTTCTTTACAGTTCCTTAGATGAAGAGGACGAATATGTTATTGAAGATGCTCCAGATATGGCTGATAAAGGATTTGGCCATATTGATTTCACTCCTGTGGTCTCTCCCAATATGCAAGAGGATTCTAGGGGTGAAAGGATACAACTTCGCTTGTTTGTTTATGGGGTAAGACATCACTACCTTGAAAATTAGAGAGAGAGAGAGGACAATGTGAAAATTGCTACCTCTGTAACAGTTCACAACCAATTAGAACTAGAAACTGTTAAGGGTCTTCATTCTTCCTGCTTCCCATCACCCTTGTTACAGATGGGGGCAACTATTGAACGAAGAATCTTTTGTGACAAGCTTGCTATCATACCTGTGCTTCCTAGTGACTAATAGTAATATCTAATATAAGAAAAATCAGAGAAGATTATAAATCCTATAGGATATTGACAACATTTTATCTTCCAATCACAGGTGCCATGTTCTCACCTATGTTTCATTAGTTAAAGGAAATGACAAGTTAAATATCAGAGTAGCATATTCTTATCTTCCACGCCCCACTGCAGCGAATACACAACTGCAGCTTTTCTTTTGAACTCCTGGCTATGGCTTAGCGGTCAGTAAATCAGGGTTTAGCCTCTTACTGAATGACATTTCATAAAAGCTATATTTGCTATACCTCATAGCTTTTTGGTCAATAAAAAAAGGCATGTAAATTCTGGGGTTAATACTCATCTTATCCTGGTTAACTGAAATTAAAGCATTGTTCAGTCCAAAAAGAAGAATAAAAATGAAATAAAATAGATTCAAAACATAGAAGCTGGAGTGTGATTACGTAAGTTATTTTCAAGCATAATACTTACAAATGAGCAGTTATTTTAGATCTTAGAAGCCAGCGTGATACAAGGGATTAAACAGTTGAAGATGGATGAAGCTGCTGTCCAGTTCATAGATGATATCAGCAAGGCAGATGCACTACTTGCCTTGCAATCCAAGCTCAAGAAGAATCCCCGAATTCAAGCAGTTGCTAAATCTTATGGAATACCCATTTATGCGACTAAGGTAATCAAAATCGCACTAGCTTTGCTAGTTTTAAAAGTAATTTTTGTTGTTGTTATGGTTTCACCATTGGTTTCTCTTTTTCTTCCAGTCAAGCTCGTTGGTGGAAATAAGAAAGGCAGTTCGGGCATTAATGAGTGATCATAGAGATGGTTTGAAGGATTATGGGTCGATAGACAATATGAAGTCATCTGAGAAGATTGATGCTTTAGAGGTGATTATGAACCTTCTCCCCCCACATACATTTTCTTTAAAAATTTGTGATTGGATTGCTTCAAGTGGGCAAGAATTGACTATGCTATCTTCAGCACAAGCCAATCCAGACAGTTAAAAGCTGAAGCCCAAATCTGATAATAACTTGGCAGCAATCTGTGCTTTAGTTTACAAATAATTGGTTGAGGGATTTCTCTGGAACATTGAGTCTAATCAAAGTTTAGTTCATTAACTTTGCATGCAATACAACTCCATAAAATAGTTATTCATCTTACAGGAGGCAAGAATAGCCGTTGAGCAGGTTGTAATTCCAAAAGGGGAACCTGTGGAACTTCTTCCAAGGGCATCTCACATTATATCTGCTCAGATTGACCTTATTCGAAAATACCAACTAGAAGCAGAAAGAACTGGTAAGGAGTCGGATGTGCGCCTCCGTATCCTTCCATTTCATACTACAACGACAGAAGAGAATCATACTAGCAAAATAATTGATGCTGATAGTGGATTTGATGACTTTCTCAGTACCAATGGTACGAATGGTTCGCCCTCCAATGTGGACAGATTACCATTACTTCCAGAATAGTTATTAGGATGTTGCCATAGAACTTTGTTACATTTTAATGCTAAAATTCATGACGCTACCTGCGAGCTCGGGGTAAGGGTGTCTGTGTGTGCACTGTGCCAGTCTGATCTTGTACCAATTGCCAAATATCTTCTCTCATGTCAAATATGTAATGTTACATTTTAACTACCTTGTTGATGACACACAGAGAAAGATGAAGATGACAATTGATCATCTATGTAATGATATGATAATTTTAAGTAAAATGCTGCATGATCTTGATTTCTGTTTTATAGATTTCTTCTGTTAAATGTGATAAGTTTCAGGTACTAATTTGCAGAGAAATATGTCATTCTTTTGTAGGGATGTTTGTAGAAATGTCACCTGAACTTATACATCAGTTTCAATTTGTCACCTTAAAGAAAAATTTAAGCAAAATGTCACCTTAAGTTTTCAAAATTCATGATTTGTCACCTGATTTAAACATCATCCAATTTTCCATCCATTTTGAAGGGTATATTAGTCTTTCCAAGCAAGAGGGTTTACATAGGCTTTATATTTAAATTATATAAAAAAGAGGGTTTACATATTGGAAAGACTAAAATATCCTTAAAAATGGATGGAAAATTGGATGATGTTAAAGTCAGGTGACAAATCATGGATTTTGAAAACTTAAGGTGACATTTTGCTTAAATTTTTCTTTAAGGTGACAAATTGAAACTGATGTATAAGTTCATGTGACATTTCTACAAACATCCCTACAAAAGAATGACATATTTCTCTGCAAATTAGTACCTGAAACTTATCACATTTAACAGAAGAAATCTATAAAACAGAAATCAAGATCATGCAGCATTTTACTTAAAATTATCATATCATTACATAGATGATCAATTGTCATCTTCATCTTTCTCTGTGTGTCATCAACAAGGTAGTTAAAATGTAACATTACATATTTGACATGAGAGAAGATATTTGGCAATTGGTACAAGATCAGACTGGCACAGTGCACACACAGACACCCTTACCCCGAGCTCGCAGGTAGCGTCATGAATTTTAGCATTAAAATGTAACAAAGTTCTATGGCAACATTCTAATAACTATTCTGGAAGTAATGGTAATCTGTCCACATTGGAGGGCGAACCATTCGTACCATTGGTACTGAGAAAGTCATCAAATCCACTATCAGCAGCCTCTTTCTCTACGAGTATAGTTCTTCCCTATGGCACCAATTCCTGGTCCTGCCCGCCTACTGCCATGGTAGGGTAAGTAAAAGCAGGTGAGTGGTTGAATGGTAGGGTAAGTAATGTAAGTTGAAAAAACGTTGGTGAGTTTTATATTTTATCCATTTTGTAAACCAAGCCAGGAATCCAAAGCTAAGTTTTATATTTTATCCATTTTGTAAAAGCATGTGAGCATTCTGTCGGCTAGACATGCTTTGTTTATTAGCTCAATGAGCTACTTTTGTATTACTCTAGGAGACATGCTTTCCGTAGAGTGCCCAAATCAGTTCAATGAGCTACTTCAGTTCTCTACATTTTTTGAGTTTCATATCGGGATATTATCGGGATATTATCGATAATATCTCGATATATTGACCAAATCATTCATAAAAGTGTTGAAAATATCTTTCCGATATTATCGGGATAATATCGGGATAATATCGATATATTGACGATAACTATATGGTTAGTTGTTAAAATATCGGACCCCCAAAAATCAGATATTATTGGGATAATATCGGGGATATTATCGATATTTAAGACCATGATTTAAATTATATAAAAAAGAGGGTTTACATATTGGAAAGACTAAAATACCCTTAAAAATGGATGGAAAATTGGATGATGTTAAAGTCAGGTGACAAATCATAGATTTTGAAAACTTAAGGTGACATTTTGCTTAAATTTTTCTTTAAGGTGACAAATTAAAACTGATGTATAAGTTCAGGTGACATTTCTACAAAAATCCCTTCTTTTGTATTCTTTCCATGAGTTTCTATTTTGCAGATGATCCCAACTTCAAGAGAAACACTTGCATAAAACGGGGATAATGGAGGTGATAACATTTCTAAATTTCTAGGCAGTGCTGGAAAAGCAGCCGTCCACTAGCTTAATCCTATTCAGCTCCACAACCTTGTTCTTTTCAACAACCCATCCCCATATAAATTATAAATTCAAGCCAAGATGATGAAAACAGTTGTTTTCTTATTATTTGACCTCCAAACGATTTGTTGTTTGAAAGGCTGTGCCAATAACTATAATATAAAAATAAAGTAAACTGACTTTTATAGCCAAAAAAGTGAAATTTATAACTTTACAAAAGGGTAGTGCCTTTTAGTCCTAGAACGCATTAAAAGATTACATAAAAGTTAGGGATACTATTGATAATGCTAAGCATATAGATTCATATAAATGAAGAGCTTCAGCTGCTAGTGCTAAGTCTATAAGAAAGTCGATACTGGCTAGACATAGAAACAAATAATAAGCAATAAAATAGACGGATCATCACGCAATTACCAACATTTGTTATGCAGAGCCACCTCCAAATGGCATCAACTTATCGTCATTCATCATTAATGAACTTGTTAATTTTATCCTAATTATCCAATAAACATTTTGTACTTTCTCACGTCTCTATGCGTGGAAGAATCGGTTGGTGAGAGCTCTTGGACATGGTATTATGGTTTCCACGTTGTCACGAACGTTGATGACTTGAATGTGGTTAACCATAACATGCATGTTAAATGTATATTTCGAACAAGCAAGAGAAGGTTTAATTTGAAGAATTGAAAGGGGTTGTAGAGATGATCGGTCAGTAATGACCTAAAAGAAAGAGATGATTGGTCAGTGTTTCACCCGGATCCGTCTCACAACTAATTTGTCTCACAGAAGGAGCTTGGTTATGGTTATTCCTACGACGTACGAAACCCTTATATGTAGGGATGTTCGCTGTATATTTCGAACAAGCAAGAGAAGGTTTAATTTGAAGAATTGAAAGGGGTTGTAGAGATGATCGGTCAGTAATGACCTAAAAGAAAGAGATGATCGGTCAGTGTTTCACCTGTATCCGTCCCACAGCTAATTTGTCTCACAGAAGGAGCTTGGTTATGGTTAGTCTGACGACGTACGAAACCCTTATGTGTAGGGATGCTCGTTTAATTCTCTAAACTTTAGTCTCTTTTGTTGTATTGATTACCTCCTCTTCAATAATACATTGACGCTATTCTCTTCCAAAATAAAAAATAGGCGATTCCAATCATTAAATTACATTGTATGACGAAACGGGATAATAAAAACTCAATAACCAACTATATGATCCACGTCCCTAAGTTGAGAAGACACAAGCCAATAAACCGATATCCAATTGCACAAGGTTGCTAGTATACATTGATTGGTGTAGGCAAAAATCATGCGTAAGTTGCTTGTCGTATCATTTGATGAATTCATTGAGATCCTTTTCCTAATTCTTAAAAACCAACTTTTCATTCAAAGTGTCAAAGTCCCTATCATGATTAGTGAAGCATTATCCATAATAAGTTTCTGGATTAACATAAATATTAATTGTCAAATGCTTAAATAATCAAATTCAGGCCCTACTGTGGTCAACTGCCACTATAATATAATGCGCGAGGGAGTGACCCACCCAGCCAGCCACATCATGACATGCTGCTCGGCTGTGGATATGTACATTATGTTAATTATGGGTTTACTAAACCTGAAAATTAATGGGTCGGTAATACATGCATCATTACTTTATGCTGTGATGTGATTGTGTTTATGGGTTTACTCTTTATTTATTTATTATAGCTTTCGATTGTGTTTCTTTGACATGCAAACTTTTCTTTTATTTTATTTTATTTTTGACTCCTTTATTTTATGCAGTCTTGATCAATAGAGGAGGAGTTGGTTTCGAGTTTAGGCCTTCTTACAATATTAGAAAGAAGAAGAAAAACATATTTAGTTCGAGAAAACATAATAGTGAATATGCATATTCTAAGTTGGGTCAACGCATCTACAAGGTCTATCGTCGTAGAATTTTTACCAAATTTTAGTTTCTGACGAACTAAAAGCTTTTTGTTTCCACAAAGGAAGGAGTAGAATGCTATATATATATTATGTTGTCCTAAATATAAAATATAATTAATTCTTTGGACCTCCTTTAATGTGAGTTTGGGACGGTTATCTAGGCTCTAATCTTAATCAAAACTTAAGAGAGAAAAGTCCTATATCGCCACCCCTTTTGGGGTGGTGACTACCATGCTTTTTGTCCCCTCTTTCTCTCCTTTTCATTTCCACTCCACCTCCCCCACTTCCCATACTCCTTTGCTTCCCCCTCACGCATTGTCTTCCTCTATGTTTCATTGACTCGTTTATAGCGTAACTCTATAATGGATCTATGTGGATCTATCATTTTTTGATGAATCAGCTCTATTTACTGAAGAGGAAAGTCGATTGGTGTGGATCTATTATCTTCTAGTGTTTGTGGACAGTGGGTTGGCTTTGTGACAATGGGGTGGCAATCCAGCTGGTTTAGTTTCTTTATTTTTGGAATAAAGTCACAAAAACTCTCTTTGGGTTTTATGTGTAGTTTTCACCTTTATTTTGTGAGAGTTTTTTGCATCTCTTTGAGAGAGTTTTTATTTGTATTGTTTCGTCTTGGTTTTCCAAGCTTTATCTTTTTATTATTATTCAGAGTTTATAATCTTAGTTGGGATGCCTATGACAGAGCTTCTTCGGTTGTGTGTGATCGTTAGTGGAGGCGCACCATATTGTCTTAATATTGATGTAAGATTTCCTCGTAATTGTAATTGTCCTTTTTGGCTAGTTTGTATTGGACCTTTGTGGTTAGTGACTTTTTTTGTTGAATTATGAATGCAATCCCATAATTTTTAAAGAAAAAAAAAAAGTCCTAAGGGTTGAGTAATTTTGGTGTGATTGTCACACCATCAAACACTTTTCCTCTCCCCCACCGAAAGGGATCTCATGCCTCCCCTACAACACTTTAGAGCGACTCCAGCGGTTTCCCTAGCCTTGGGCTGGGGGGAGAAAAACAAAAAAAACAGCTTCCAGCGGTGAGCCCAAGCCCGGTAGGCTGTGGGTCCCAGCAAGTCGGGCTGGCCCGAAGGCAGATTCAGCCCCAGATCCAAAACAAGGGTTGCTGACGTCATCAATGAGGTCAGCAACAATTTTTTTTTTTTAAAATCGAAAACAAAAACAAAAAAAATTTAGATTTTTAAAAAATAAATACTTAGTCATATTTTTCACTTCCCACACCAAAAATCTTTTTAAAAATTTTTGTCCAAATTAATTATTGAGGTAAAAAAATTTGTGAAAAAAACAAAAAAATGAATAGTAATTGCCCTTAGCCATGGCAACGGGTGGAAACACAAAATACTATTTGCAAGGGCAACCACTATTCACGTGAATAGTGGCTGCCCTAACTCCCCCCTTGCCATGGCTAAGGGCAAATGGGTGGAGTTGCTCTTATGGCTGCTTTTTATGGTATCGCAGTCCCCCCTTAATCCCCCTTGGGGGCAAGGACGGACCCAGGATTTCAAATTAGGGTGGGTTAGATTTACCTTACGTACAAGCCATGAAGGGAGGAACATAATCAATGGAATCGACGTGTATAGATTTCCAATTAAAAAAAAAACACAAAACCTATATTAATTAACCAAAACAAAAACTCACACTAACCAACAAAAGGAATAAACTCATACTAATAAAACAATTACTAATGAAGAAGCTATTTTTTTTCTTTCCAAAAATGTAGAAATTATTAGGATTAAGGGTTTATGGCGTAAAACATGAATGATTATAATTACAAATATATTGGAATTTTAGGGGACTATAAGGGGCTGAAAAAAAAATTACATAGAATTTTTTTAAATAAAAATTGTAAATCCCTAATTGATACTTCATAAACTCTAAAAAGTCCCAAATTTCAACATCAACAAATTAAGACAATAAAAGAAGATTAATAATTGAAGATTAATTTGGTTTGCTTTGATTAAGCATTGAAGGGCGTGTAACAGGAGAGATGATTGGCTCTTTCTTCAATTTGTTTTTTCTCTGCGTGCATTAGCTAAGGGTTTGTGGGGTTTGCTTGGGCGAGCTGGGAGTATTACTATAGGCTAGAACAAATCAAGACACCTGGGCTATAGCCCAGGTTAGCCTGGGAATGGGTCCGTCCCTGCTTGGGGGGAGATCTAACTCTAAAAGTCTTACTTTAGTGGTATTTTTGTCCCTATGAAGTAATGTTCGACTCCTGTAAAAGAAGTCTCATTCCCATTTTGCTTATTCTTCATGGATGTTTAAGTGTACCTGTGATGTTATCATTCCATCCACTCATATTATAATATGTGTATTTATTTATTAATTAACACTATACTTTTGGTTCATGACATATAAACTATGTCGTCCATCCATGTTATTACGTGTGGGTTGATAACGTGACATGACAGTGTAATTGTCACACTCATAGGGTGGACCTATCCAGTTGCATAAATAAAGGCAATATACAACATAATACTATACAAATGTTAAAGACGGTCCAAATTATTGAAATACAATGTATGAGCCCTACAAAGATGCCTCTTAAATAAATTTATTTGAGAAATTCCTCAATTGAATCCCTCTAACTATATACATATGTACATATACAATTGGCTAGCGGTTGAGAAATTTCTAGAATAGTGTCATTTGAGTACGCATGATGAAACTTACTCACACACTGTATTTCAGTGATTCAACTGTTTTCCATAAATTTTTTGAAATGATCACCATCAAATGGTTAAATGGCTTACGCTTTGCTTGATCAAATAAATAACCATTTCTTTTTTCTTTTCTTTTTTAATTTTAAAAAAATCAATATTTTTGTATCATTAATCCACAAAGATGAGCAAAGACGACAATGATATTGGTGGATGAGGAAATAAGCCTGCGAATTCCCCTTTTGGCATTATTAGTCGTTAGGGTGGGGTTAAGTCGTATATGTTATTTGGATTTAGCACTTTTTGGGCAAGAATTAAGGCATCATAATTCCATAGGTTTGTCCTTGTCAGCAATATTTTAAACCAAAGGAAAACGACAATTAAATCAAGGTGGTGGTGATTATCTAGCTGCCCTGCAACACTAGCCACCGTAACCATAAACTATATATACAGGCGCATCAACTGGAATTCAGTAAGACAAAATAGATGAACAACAAATAGAAACTCCGAGTGATAAAAATATTCAAGGCCAATCTAACCCTCGTATACAACAATCACTTTAATGTACGGAAAAAGAGATCGAATCAGTGGCTGACTCATGAATATTTATAACAGTGACTGATATTGGAGAACAGAAGCAGACAAATATTATGGTAATTAATTGGAAGTCTTTCCAATTTCCAATTAGCATCTATAGCCTGTCTGGCAGTTTCCTCAGACATGCATATGCTAATTTGATTGGGAATTTCGTCAAATAAAATCTCTAAATAGTAATCTTGATCTAATGGGTTCGAAGCCTCATGAGGAAAGTTGTAGTTAGGGTTTTTCATTGGGCAGCAAACTTTTACTTGCTGACAAAAATGCAGCATGCTGCATGAGGCCAAAAGAGACTTCATGAGATTCATGATCGTAATAATATTATGCCGTGTGAGACAGAAATTTTGGGCCCTTGGTATCTTTTGCCTTTGAGTTGAAGTAAATTAACACAATCGACAAAGATAGATTTGTGTGGGGTAATATGTTTTTAGGAAGCCGATAAAAGGCAAGGGAAAAAGAGACACATGGTATTATTAAGCAAAGGATCACGTCCCACAATTACACAAAACTTTGATTCGGATGGGACGGTTCATATCTCTTTTGTGTCATTAGGTGATCTCATGAGAAAAGAGATAGACGCATAAACACCGTGAGATCATTTGAATGTTTGTTCTCTTCTCACAACACATTTGTGATGACCAAATTAATCTCCTACAAAAATGAGACCTGGTATAACTTGATTCGTTTTAAGAATTTGGAATCGGCTTGATTATCGCATAGGGGTGTTAGCTCAATATACAATATTAATGTTTACCAATTCCTCAACAACTTGAATTTTTCGAGTATAGCGGTTGGATACCAAGACCCACAGCCTCAGGTGAGTCTCCCTTCATTGTGAAATTAGATAGGATTAAGGGTTTATGGCGTAAAACATGAATGATTATAATTACAAATATATTGGAATTTTAGGGGACTATAAGGGGCTGAACTACTTTCATTTGTATATTTTTAATTACAAACCCTGTACAATCAAATGCTTTGGCCAAGCCAAAAAAAAAATTACATAGAATTTTTTTAAATAAAAATTGTAAATCCCTAATTGATACTTCATAAACTCTAAAAAGTCCCAAATTTCAACATCAACAAATTAAGACAATAAAAGAAGATTAGTAATTGAAGATTAATTTGGTTTGCTTTGATTAAGCATTGAAGGGCGTGTAACAGGAGAGATGATTGGCTCTTTCTTCAATTTGTTTTTTCTCTGCGTGCATTAGCTAAGGGTTTGTGGGGTTTGCTTGGGCGAGCTGGGAGTATTACTATAGGCTAGAACAAATCAAGACACCTGGGCTATAGCCCAGGTTAGCCTGGGAATGGGTCCGTCCCTGCTTGGGGGGAGATCTAACTCTAAAAGTCTTACTTTAGTGGTATTTTTGTCCCTATGAAGTAATGTTCGACTCCTGTAAAAGAAGTCTCATTCCCATTTTGCTTATTCTTCATGGATGTTTAAGTGTACCTGTGATGTTATCATTCCATCCACTCATATTATAATATGTGTATTTATTTATTAATTAACACTATACTTTTGGTTCATGACATATAAACTATGTCGTCCATCCATGTTATTACGTGTGGGTTGATAACGTGACATGACAGTGTAATTGTCACACTCATAGGGTGGACCTATCCAGTTGCATAAATAAAGGCAATATACAACATAATACTATACAAATGTTAAAGACGGTCCAAATTATTGAAATACAATGTATGAGCCCTACAAAGATGCCTCTTAAATAAATTTATTTGAGAAATTCCTCAATTGAATCCCTCTAACTATATACATATGTACATATACAATTGGCTAGCGGTTGAGAAATTTCTAGAATAGTGTCATTTGAGTACGCATGATGAAACTTACTCACACACTGTATTTCAGTGATTCAACTGTTTTCCATAAATTTTTTGAAATGATCACCATCAAATGGTTAAATGGCTTACGCTTTGCTTGATCAAATAAATAACCATTTCTTTTTTCTTTTCTTTTTTAATTTTAAAAAAATCAATATTTTTGTATCATTAATCCACAAAGATGAGCAAAGACGACAATGATATTGGTGGATGAGGAAATAAGCCTGCGAATTCCCCTTTTGGCATTATTAGTCGTTAGGGTGGGGTTAAGTCGTATATGTTATTTGGATTTAGCACTTTTTGGGCAAGAATTAAGGCATCATAATTCCATAGGTTTGTCCTTGTCAGCAATATTTTAAACCAAAGGAAAACGACAATTAAATCAAGGTGGTGGTGATTATCTAGCTGCCCTGCAACACTAGCCACCGTAACCATAAACTATATATACAGGCGCATCAACTGGAATTCAGTAAGACAAAATAGATGAACAACAAATAGAAACTCCGAGTGATAAAAATATTCAAGGCCAATCTAACCCTCGTATACAACAATCACTTTAATGTACGGAAAAAGAGATCGAATCAGTGGCTGACTCATGAATATTTATAACAGTGACTGATATTGGAGAACAGAAGCAGACAAATATTATGGTAATTAATTGGAAGTCTTTCCAATTTCCAATTAGCATCTATAGCCTGTCTGGCAGTTTCCTCAGACATGCATATGCTAATTTGATTGGGAATTTCGTCAAATAAAATCTCTAAATAGTAATCTTGATCTAATGGGTTCGAAGCCTCATGAGGAAAGTTGTAGTTAGGGTTTTTCATTGGGCAGC
This sequence comes from Prunus avium, assembly GCF_002207925.1. The sequence continues at coordinate 108,553 of NW_018922935.1, read as the reverse complement.
AAACTTTTACTTGCTGACAAAAATGCAGCATGCTGCATGAGGCCAAAAGAGACTTCATGAGATTCATGATCGTAATAATATTATGCCGTGTGAGACAGAAATTTTGGGCCCTTGGTATCTTTTGCCTTTGAGTTGAAGTAAATTAACACAATCGACAAAGATAGATTTGTGTGGGGTAATATGTTTTTAGGAAGCCGATAAAAGGCAAGGGAAAAAGAGACACATGGTATTATTAAGCAAAGGATCACGTCCCACAATTACACAAAACTTTGATTCGGATGGGACGGTTCATATCTCTTTTGTGTCATTAGGTGATCTCATGAGAAAAGAGATAGACGCATAAACACCGTGAGATCATTTGAATGTTTGTTCTCTTCTCACAACACATTTGTGATGACCAAATTAATCTCCTACAAAAATGAGACCTGGTATAACTTGATTCGTTTTAAGAATTTGGAATCGGCTTGATTATCGCATAGGGGTGTTAGCTCAATATACAATATTAATGTTTACCAATTCCTCAACAACTTGAATTTTTCGAGTATAGCGGTTGGATACCAAGACCCACAGCCTCAGGTGAGTCTCCCTTCATTGTGAAATTAGAGAGATGTTAACCACAAGGTGGTGCGGTTGGCAAACTGCCACCTCCAGTTGGCGAGCTACATGGTGCCTCAATGGCGGAAGTTTGAAACCCGTTGAAAGCACTTTGTGGCTAGGGACAAGCCGAACCCCGAGCGATGATTAATCTCATTCTTTGAGTGTGGGGACACCTCGTGGTATTTATCAGAAATTAGAGAGATGTTATTAACAATTAAAGAAGGAATTTGAACTGAAAATGGATGTGAATGTGAAGTGTGAACTTATCAAATTCCTGTCGCACCACGTATCAAATCTTTTATTACTGTAATTTTTTAAAGAAAATCTAGACTAATAAAGGAATGTGAATATTCATGCACCGCATATAGCATGATGAGAAAAGCCGAATTAATTGTGCTTTACTTGAAGTTCTCTGATCCCATTAATTCGAGCACGTGTGCATTAGAGGATTCTCTCTCTCTCTCTATATATACATGGGAGTATTACTATAGGCTAGAACAAATCAAGACACCTGGGCTATAGCCCAGGTTAGCCTGGGAATGGGTCCGTCCCTGCTTGGGGGGAGATCTAACTCTAAAAGTCTTACTTTAGTGGTATTTTTGTCCCTATGAAGTAATGTTCGACTCCTGTAAAAGAAGTCTCATTCCCATTTTGCTTATTCTTCATGGATGTTTAAGTGTACCTGTGATGTTATCATTCCATCCACTCATATTATAATATGTGTATTTATTTATTAATTAACACTATACTTTTGGTTCATGACATATAAACTATGTCGTCCATCCATGTTATTACGTGTGGGTTGATAACGTGACATGACAGTGTAATTGTCACACTCATAGGGTGGACCTATCCAGTTGCATAAATAAAGGCAATATACAACATAATACTATACAAATGTTAAAGACGGTCCAAATTATTGAAATACAATGTATGAGCCCTACAAAGATGCCTCTTAAATAAATTTATTTGAGAAATTCCTCAATTGAATCCCTCTAACTATATACATATGTACATATACAATTGGCTAGCGGTTGAGAAATTTCTAGAATAGTGTCATTTGAGTACGCATGATGAAACTTACTCACACACTGTATTTCAGTGATTCAACTGTTTTCCATAATTTTTTTGAAATGATCACCATCAAATGGTTAAATGGCTTACGCTTTGCTTGATCAAATAAATAACCATTTCTTTTTTCTTTTCTTTTTTAATTTTAAAAAAATCAATATTTTTGTATCATTAATCCACAAAGATGAGCAAAGACGACAATGATATTGGTGGATGAGGAAATAAGCCTGCGAATTCCCCTTTTGGCATTATTAGTCGTTAGGGTGGGGTTAAGTCGTATATGTTATTTGGATTTAGCACTTTTTGGGCAAGAATTAAGGCATCATAATTCCATAGGTTTGTCCTTGTCAGCAATATTTTAAACCAAAGGAAAACGACAATTAAATCAAGGTGGTGGTGATTATCTAGCTGCCCTGCAACACTAGCCACCGTAACCATAAACTATATATACAGGCGCATCAACTGGAATTCAGTAAGACAAAATAGATGAACAACAAATAGAAACTCCGAGTGATAAAAATATTCAAGGCCAATCTAACCCTCGTATACAACAATCACTTTAATGTACGGAAAAAGAGATCGAATCGGTAGCTGACTCAGGAATATTTATAACAGTGACTGATATTGGAGAACAGAAGCAGACAAATATTATGGTAATTAATTGGAAGTCTTTCCAATTTCCAATTAGCATCTATAGCCTGTCTGGCAGTTTCCTCAGACATGCATATGCTAATTTGATTGGGAATTTCGTCAAATAAAATCTCTAAATAGTAATCTTGATCTAATGGGTTCGAAGCCTCATGAGGAAAGTTGTAGTTAGGGTTTTTCATTGGGCAGCAAACTTTTACTTGCTGACAAAAATGCAGCATGCTGCATGAGGCCAAAAGAGACTTCATGAGATTCATGATCGTAATAATATTATGCCGTGTGAGACAGAAATTTTGGGCCCTTGGTATCTTTTGCCTTTGAGTTGAAGTAAATTAACACAATCGACAAAGATAGATTTGTGTGGGGTAATATGTTTTTAGGAAGCCGATAAAAGGCAAGGGAAAAAGAGACACATGGTATTATTAAGCAAAGGATCACGTCCCACAATTACACAAAACTTTGATTCGGATGGGACGGTTCATATCTCTTTTGTGTCATTAGGTGATCTCATGAGAAAAGAGATAGACGCATAAACACCGTGAGATCATTTGAATGTTTGTTCTCTTCTCACAACACATTTGTGATGACCAAATTAATCTCCTACAAAAATGAGACCTGGTATAACTTGATTCGTTTTAAGAATTTGGAATCGGCTTGATTATCGCATAGGGGTGTTAGCTCAATATACAATATTAATGTTTACCAATTCCTCAACAACTTGAATTTTTCGAGTATAGCGGTTGGATACCAAGACCCACAGCCTCAGGTGAGTCTCCCTTCATTGTGAAATTAGAGAGATGTTAACCACAAGGTGGTGCGGTTGGCAAACTGCCACCTCCAGTTGGCGAGCTACATGGTGCCTCAATGGCGGAAGTTTGAAACCCGTTGAAAGCACTTTGTGGCTAGGGACAAGCCGAACCCCGAGCGATGATTAATCTCATTCTTTGAGTGTGGGGACACCTCGTGGTATTTATCAGAAATTAGAGAGATGTTATTAACAATTAAAGAAGGAATTTGAACTGAAAATGGATGTGAATGTGAAGTGTGAACTTATCAAATTCCTGTCGCACCACGTATCAAATCTTTTATTACTGTAATTTTTTAAAGAAAATCTAGACTAATAAAGGAATGTGAATATTCATGCACCGCATATAGCATGATGAGAAAAGCCGAATTAATTGTGCTTTACTTGAAGTTCTCTGATCCCATTAATTCGAGCACGTGTGCATTAGAGGATTCTCTCTCTCTCTCTATATATACACCCCCGACCGCACGCTATAACGTGGAGTTCTACACTTAGAAGCTCTGAGAACCCAACCTTGACGATGGCTAGCCTCAAATTCTGGTTCTGTCTTTTGCTGGTCTTGCTTTCATTTTCAAGTTCTGATCAAGCCCGTCCTCTTGCACCATTGTTAGACAAGAGCAACCACAAAGAGGCCATGATGGAGAGTGCCAAACAAGTGTTGGAGGCTAGCATCGAAAGACAAGTTGGAAAGCCTCTTGAGACGTCCAACAGAGTGAGTCCAGGAGGACCCGATCCCCGGCATCATTAGTCTCTCCCGACACGAAGCATTCGAGTTGCATTAGGCTTTTACAAGAATGAGTGTTGTTTATCATAAGTCTTTCATATCGTGAGAGTCCAATGCAATGAATCAGGCGTATTGTGAGAGTCCAACTCCAATCCAATGCAATCTATCTATATGTAGTGGAACTTTGTAGCACATTTGAATGTGGTGACAAATAAGCATCATTCCCCAATTAAGATGCAACTCCTTCGAATAATAATAAAAAGTCCTATAACATTTGCGTATATGGATAATGCATATCATGCATGCAACATTTAATTAACCATTTTATGATGGTGTGGGGTATTCTCAATGAACTCCTTCCTTTTGCACAATGTATGTTGTACCAAAATAATGGCCATCAAGTGGGGGAAATTTGTGGTCAAGAGTAAGCCGAATTCCAAACGGAAATTAATCCCGTTCTCTAGGTATGGGAACACCTCGTAGTATTTTCCCAAGAAAAGAAAAACAATGGCCTTCAACTTTCTACGCGCTTTCTATTGGTGATCAAAATGAGTTGAATTACATAGTGGCCTTAAGAAAATAGTGTCACAACTAACATAAAACACTATTATTGATGTTGAGGATGTGGCTCTTGGTCGGAAATGCTATAATGAGGTAGTTGTTGGTAGCAAGAAAATGAGTTGAATTGCTTTTTCTTTAATTACGAATTATAATAGCACTTTGACCATTCATGCTTCAAAGATCCATGAACCTTTGTTTATTAAAAGCCAAAAAAATATATCCATAAACCTTTCGGTGACTCTATTAGCAGCAATTCAATTTTGTTTAATAAGCCGTGGGTTATATATGCTGTGGAAGTGGAACCTCTTGAGCACATATATTAGAAGATGGATTTGTACTTATCGAGCCTCAACTCACCGGCATAATTGATGCAATATAAATTATAAGATTGACTTTGGGAAAAAGTACGTAGTTTTATATTCAATTAAACTTATCGACAGCCATGAATATTTATAACAGTGACTGATATTGGAGAACAGAAGCAGACAAATATTATGCTAATTTGATTGGGAATTTCGTCAAATAAAATCTCTAAATAGTAATCTTGATCTAATGGGTTCGAAGCCTCATGAGGAAAGTTGTAGTTAGGGTTTTTCATTGGGCAGCAAACTTTTACTTGCTGACAAAAATGCAGCATGCTGCATGAGGCCAAAAGAGACTTCATGAGATTCATGATCGTAATAATATTATGCCGTGTGAGACAGAAATTTTGGGCCCTTGGTATCTTTTGCCTTTGAGTTGAAGTAAATTAACACAATCGACAAAGATAGATTTGTGTGGGGTAATATGTTTTTAGGAAGCCGATAAAAGGCAAGGGAAAAAGAGACACATGGTATTATTAAGCAAAGGATCACGTCCCACAATTACACAAAACTTTGATTCGGATGGGACGGTTCATATCTCTTTTGTGTCATTAGGTGATCTCATGAGAAAAGAGATAGACGCATAAACACCGTGAGATCATTTGAATGTTTGTTCTCTTCTCACAACACATTTGTGATGACCAAATTAATCTCCTACAAAAATGAGACCTGGTATAACTTGATTCGTTTTAAGAATTTGGAATCGGCTTGATTATCGCATAGGGGTGTTAGCTCAATATACAATATTAATGTTTACCAATTCCTCAACAACTTGAATTTTTCGAGTATAGCGGTTGGATACCAAGACCCACAGCCTCAGGTGAGTCTCCCTTCATTGTGAAATTAGAGAGATGTTAACCACAAGGTGGTGCGGTTGGCAAACTGCCACCTCCAGTTGGCGAGCTACATGGTGCCTCAATGGCGGAAGTTTGAAACCCGTTGAAAGCACTTTGTGGCTAGGGACAAGCCGAACCCCGAGCGATGATTAATCTCATTCTTTGAGTGTGGGGACACCTCGTGGTATTTATCAGAAATTAGAGAGATGTTATTAACAATTAAAGAAGGAATTTGAACTGAAAATGGATGTGAATGTGAAGTGTGAACTTATCAAATTCCTGTCGCACCACGTATCAAATCTTTTATTACTGTAATTTTTTAAAGAAAATCTAGACTAATAAAGGAATGTGAATATTCATGCACCGCATATAGCATGATGAGAAAAGCCGAATTAATTGTGCTTTACTTGAAGTTCTCTGATCCCATTAATTCGAGCACGTGTGCATTAGAGGATTCTCTCTCTCTCTCTATATATACACCCCCGACCGCACGCTATAACGTGGAGTTCTACACTTAGAAGCTCTGAGAACCCAACCTTGACGATGGCTAGCCTCAAATTCTGGTTCTGTCTTTTGCTGGTCTTGCTTTCATTTTCAAGTTCTGATCAAGCCCGTCCTCTTGCACCATTGTTAGACAAGAGCAACCACAAAGAGGCCATGATGGAGAGTGCCAAACAAGTGTTGGAGGCTAGCATCGAAAGACAAGTTGGAAAGCCTCTTGAGACGTCCAACAGAGTGAGTCCAGGAGGACCCGATCCCCGGCATCATTAGTCTCTCCCGACACGAAGCATTCGAGTTGCATTAGGCTTTTACAAGAATGAGTGTTGTTTATCATAAGTCTTTCATATCGTGAGAGTCCAATGCAATGAATCAGGCGTATTGTGAGAGTCCAACTCCAATCCAATGCAATCTATCTATATGTAGTGGAACTTTGTAGCACATTTGAATGTGGTGACAAATAAGCATCATTCCCCAATTAAGATGCAACTCCTTCGAATAATAATAAAAAGTCCTATAACATTTGCGTATATGGATAATGCATATCATGCATGCAACATTTAATTAACCATTTTATGATGGTGTGGGGTATTCTCAATGAACTCCTTCCTTTTGCACAATGTATGTTGTACCAAAATAATGGCCATCAAGTGGGGGAAATTTGTGGTCAAGAGTAAGCCGAATTCCAAACGGAAATTAATCCCGTTCTCTAGGTATGGGAACACCTCGTAGTATTTTCCCAAGAAAAGAAAAACAATGGCCTTCAACTTTCTATGCGCTTTCTATTGGTGATCAAAATGAGTTGAATTACATAGTGGCCTTAAGAAAATAGTGTCACAACTAACATAAAACACTATTATTGATGTTGAGGATGTGGCTCTTGGTCGGAAATGCTATAATGAGGTAGTTGTTGGTAGCAAGAAAATGAGTTGAATTGCTTTTTCTTTAATTACGAATTATAATAGCACTTTGACCATTCATGCTTCAAAGATCCATGAACCTTTGTTTATTAAAAGCCAAAAAAATATATCCATAAACCTTTCGGTGACTCTATTAGCAGCAATTCAATTTTGTTTAATAAGCCGTGGGTTATATATGCTGTGGAAGTGGAACCTCTTGAGCACATATATTAGAAGATGGATTTGTACTTATCGAGCCTCAACTCACCGGCATAATTGATGCAATATAAATTATAAGATTGACTTTGGGAAAAAGTACGTAGTTTTATATTCAATTAAACTTATCGACAGCTTACCAAATGATGAAAGTGGCCGCCTGAGTTTATAGTGCATCACTTATCTTGTTGTCGGTCGATCGAGACCCGAAGCTGATGAACAAAACAATATGTGGATAGCCTATCTAAAACGCTTATTTACAACAATGTCCTCGGAGTAGTCTCTTCTTATTTTAGGAAATCTCGAGTTTGGACTTCATGATCGTTAATAGCCTGAACTTCTTCGCCATGTGAGGGCTCTCTACTCTGTCAATTGCAGTACTCTTAAAATTCGGGTTCATCTAAATCATTACCTAGATTTTTGAGTTTATACTATTAGGATGAGGGGGTTGACGAAGACAAGGGGAGAGAGAAGAAGAGAAGGATAGGAGATAGTGGGTCAGGGCGGGGTGGATCTGTGGGGGTTGGGTTGAGGTCAGTGCAGGTCTGTGGAGTGGGTCGGCGGCGGATCTATAGGGGTTGGGTTCGAGGTTCGGGGGAGCTGGGAGGTAAGGATTGGGTTGCGATGGTGGTGGGGTTTAGATCTAGGGCGGTCTAGTGCGACAGATTAAGGGGGAGAGAGAAGAAGAGAGGGAGACAAGGAGAGACTGGGAATGGGAGTCGGGGGTGGGGGGGGGGGGGGGGGGGGGGGGGGGGTGGAGGGGTCTGTTGGGTGGATGTGGCTAGGGAAGGGGGTGGAGATGGGGTGGCTGGGGTTGAGGATGGGGAAGAGGGGGATGGGGTAAGGTGGATTGTGTTATCAATTTTTAAACTTTTTATTATTGTTTTTTAAAAAATGTACTTTTTAAATATTTTTATTTTTAATTATTAAAATATTTAATTATATTTTTATCTATGTGGAGGTAGTCTTCACTTGACACGTCACTCCTCAATTGGTGAAATAATGAACCATGGGTACAAAATTACACAAACACCCTTGCCAAGTCATCTTAATTTTGGTGAATAATGAACCATGGGTACAAAATTACACAAACACCCTTGCCAAGTCATCTTAATTAATGGACTTTTGGACGAAGTTGACGTTATGGGGTAAAGTGGGTCACCAAACCACGGTCAAGTGGGGTAAGTGGGCCACTTTAAGTTTGAGGGGCAAAGTGAGATTTGATCGTAGTTTCAAGGGGCATTGGTGTAAATAAGCCTATCTAAAATTAAGTCAACCAACAAAACCCCTCTCTTATCGTCAAAGACTATGCAAATAGGAATTTTTGATTGCGCCATTTATTCGAGGGATCTCTCAATTGAATCTTATTAAACGATTGCAAATTTATTAATAATATTAACGAGGAAGAAGCTTTTCAGAGATCTTCCAAGTTCAACTTAGATTATCAATCTCTATAGCTCAATCAAATCGAAGCACCGGCACTAGACAACAAGAAGGAATTAAGAAGCAGAAAGAAAGGAAGGTGAAAAGGTGGGCATCACTTAATTTGGAGTTATACAGAGAAGAGACAAATTGTAAAAGTTCATACGTACCAAAAAGTATTTAAACTTTTCCTACAAATATAATATTTCAACTTGGGAGTATTGAAGGTGAAGCAAATATTCGAAAGCTCGATAATGCATCACTTTGCAGAAGAAGAATCCATTGAAACATGCCATCTTTTTTGGCTTTCCCCAAAAAAAAAAATGAAGAAAGAAAGAAAAATAAAAAAAACCTCATGCATGCTGCGTAAGGCCAAGCTAATGACTTGGCTTGGAAGTTGGCACCAACTTTTAAAGGTAATAATCAGACATGGCATACAAGACAAGAATGAATAGCAATATCAACTAGTATTATATGTTCTACACGTTTGCAGAGACACACTTGGTATCTAAAACATTCCTTTATGAAATGCAAATCAAGACCTAGACCTAGCTAGTTAAAAGCAAACTGACGGCAAAAGTTTAATTAGGAGACGTGGAAATAATATAATATAATATAATATAATATGTATACACATTCGTATTTTGTTTAGTCAGTTCTTCACGTGTATAGTGGATGATTGATAGTTGTTGATTATCTTTGTGAATTTTACGTTGAATTGTTTCATGCATGTTAGATCACGATGAGAATCCCTGTGCTTATATAAGAGAGCATTTTATTATGAGAAAAAAATAAGAATAACTTTAAATGAGAAAATTAAGACATGATAGAAAAGTGATGGAAAAAATCATGCACGAAAACCTCACGTGCACAATTTTATACTAGCAAAAACAAAGCAAATGTCACTTGTTGATGGAAATTTGTTTCTTTTTTGGTAGTGGATTGCATGCACTAGCCTAACCCTTTTCAACAGGGGCTTGATTGTGGTATTTACCCCATTAATTAGTGCTTTCAATATTAATAGAATATTAAAAAAAAAAAGCAATGGAGGTCTCTCTCTCTCTCTCTCTCTCTCTCTCTCTCT
>NW_018922935.1:82950-98685 GCF_002207925.1 Prunus avium | reverse complement strand
ATATATATATATATATATATATAGAACTCTTACATATCCAACCAGCCTGGCTCAAAGTCTCTACCCTCTACACATTGAGCAATTTTTAAGACCCAATTTGTTAACAATGGCTCCTCGTGCAAGCCTCAAAATTGGCTTCTGCCTTTTCCTGGTTTTGCTTATATTTTCCAACTCCGAGTCTCGTCCTCCCCCTGCTCCATTATTAAGCAAGATGAGCAAGCAGCAGGCATTGATGCAGATTAAAGTCTTAAAGGCTAGCATTGCAAGGCAAGCTGCAACTGCAGCTGCAGGAAGTGGATTTACAGACTCCAAGCGAGTCAGTCCCGGCGGCCCCGATGGACATCATCACTAACTTGTGATCATTTGGAAACATTTGTACTGTCGAACTTTTTATTTTTATTCAACAAGTGTTGTTCATGAGATTTGAACTTAAGACCTCAATTAAACTGGAGACTCGATGCTGGTGGACCAATGGTCGTTGGCTACTCTTGAACTTCGTGAGACTACTAAGTTTTTTCACTGAAATTTGTATCCGTCAACACTAGCTAGGTTTCCTTGTTTGAATGAGATGCATAAAGTTCTAGTTCTAATCAACTGATGATTCTCCCCGGATCAGAATGTTGAAACTTGTAGTCTGAATCTAACATGGATAAATAATTAGAAATTGATATGTAACTTTCTCTATGGTGAGTGAGTAACTTTTAACTTTTTTGAATCATGTCATCGGGTAGATAAAAGTAAAATAAATAAATAAACAAACTGATAATAAAAAATTAACGCTGTTCTGGGAAATTATATATAGTTTTAGTTGATATGTACCTGCATATTTACACATATAATAACTATTTATATAGTTTTTGTTTATCTCTCATCAATCATAAGCAATCCCATCCCATTCAAACTTTGAGTAGTGCCCCAAACAGGACAAGAGTTATCTCTTATTGTTTACAGAGGGGAGGTCATAATCAATAAAGTTATCAGCAAATTAATATTAATTTGAAAACTTTCATTAATCTCTTGTTTAGCACTGGCTTGCCAATACTATATTGTGTATAGAAAGGTGTTTTACTTTTTCCCTAATTAATTATTTTTCTACAAGTGAAATGAAATTAAGGAGCACTTTGACAGGTCAATGACTTTGGTATCTATCTTGAATATTGGCAGGACAGAAACTGCAGGAAACACAAATGGCTTTACCTGAAGACCAGATCCCTGTATGCTAGCAATAGCATCTAGGCTCTAGCTGTGTGAAAACATGGTAAAAAAATCATTTGGAGGGTAAAAGAACAGGGTACAGATTACCATGGGTGGAAATCATTTACAGGGTAACTAAAAAATTTCAAATTATATGAATAGATAATCTCTTAAAAAATGGAAAGAGATGGAGGAAATGATGAATGACTAGTAATTCTAAACTCATTCTTTGACTTATAAGCTGGATGAGTCAGTGTTTCATGCATAGTGCTTTTTATACTTATCCAATTTCCTGTCTGTAGAGTAGATAGGATCTTAATTAGGTGAAGGCATGAGTCCCTTAATTTCCATTATCCAAATTGCTAACTAGTAGCTTTCCAGAGAAGATGTGATTCTCTCATCAAATCCTGAAATGATGTGTTTCTTGACCTTCCTGCCATTTTCTACCATCCATCTTGATCTTGTTTGCCTCTAATAGTTCCACAAGAACTTTTTGAAGAAATAATATATATTTTGAAAAGGTTGGCTCTTTGTATTTATTTCTTCTGGTCACAAAGAAACTTCATTAAAAAAGAGACAGCAATTACAGAGGAAGAGATACATTTAGAAATAACTAATGCAAATAGATTACAGAATATAAGTGTGTGATGCTTTTGAATTTCAAATTACACATTGGCTATGCTATAGAAGCTCTAACATACTTAAGCAAGACCTAACCTAAGAATCTTTCTTTTGTTTTTTGGGTCAGAAAGACCTAAGAATATAAATGTACACTAAGATTAGCAATATCAGAGAATGTACTATAAATGAGAAGGACTATGTAGGTAGGGGGTAGGGCGGCGCCCGCTACGGATAATCCTTAAAATGCAATGTCAGAAAGATCCAATTGTGTGATTGGGAGTGACTTAAGAAAGTGTATATAAATTCCATTTCAGACAAGACAGGCATTTCCTGAATTGTAGTTATCTGCTTATAAGATTTTCCATTAACAACCTGATATCCTGCAGTATTCAAATACACATTAGAGCTTAACACAAATCAAAGGCCTCTAAGAGAGATTCTTCGACTTGATGAACTGTACCTCTATATATAAGGAGAGGGTCAACTTAGGTAAAGACTTGGGTCTTCAGCAGTTTAGGTGGCTAGGACCTTCAGTATCTAGATACCCTGCAAAAGACAAAGAGGAAGAAACAGTCGTTAAGCTTCGGACACCGGTGTGGTGCCGGCCGAAGGCTCTCCGATGCTTAAGTCAGCTGTAAGTGGTAATTTTGACAGAGTAACAGTAAGAGTCAGAATTTAGTCCCCCCAGTTACCAGGGTATTGTTCCCTACTTATAAGGAAGTGAAAATGAGAGGTTTGTGTAGATTTCCGATGTGGGACTATGTCCAAGCGCTGTGGTGGCGACACGTGTCCTTGAGATTAGGTTCAGCAATTGGGACCTTCAGCAGTCGGGAGCCTTGGCAGGTGTCTGGCATCTTGGAAGAGTGTCTTCCTTCGGCAGGGGAGAAGGCAAGTCTGCCTTGGTGCTAGTTGTTTTAAGGCTGGACATGCTCGGTTAATTATGGTGTAAACATAAAATATTATATATAGGGGCCTCTTGTTATGCTGAAAGCTACTTGCTTCATTTTGGTAATTAATTAAGCTTTACAGCTGTACTTCCTTTCTTAGTTTTCATTTTAAGCCCTTCACCGTGTCTCCCTCTAGTTATGTTTATATAGGGGGCCTCTTGTTATGCTCAAAGCTGCTTACTTCACCTTGGTGATTAGATTTACAGCTACTTCCTTTCTTAGTTGTCATTTAATTTTAAGCCCTTTAATGATCATTATGCCTAGCTTTCCAAGGGCAAGCTTGTTGATAGCATTCTTAATCATTCTGTCAATGCTTGTAGTGAGTTCAGAGGCACGTCTTTCTCTTGTGTTCTCAACCCTGCCACATAAAACTGATAGCCGCCTTTTCTTGCGTAAACTGGGGTTTCATGTACCAAAAAATGAGTCTTATCAGAGCAGGTTTCTTCTGGGTGGAGATATAAATAGAGCCTCACCTGGAGGACCAGATCCACAACATCATTAGGCAATTTGGGAATGTTTTTGCCAGAAATAACACTAGAGTCACCAAAACTTTTCTCAAAATTTAGTCACCAAATGATGTAGCAGATGACATAGTAGTATGTTATTATTAGTTGGGATGCAAAGTGTTGGGATTTGTTTTGGTGTCTTTAGCATTACGCATTTGCCAGGGGGCAAAGATCTTTGATCATCTGAGCAGTCCAAGATATGAAAAGCGCTATTTTTGCAAATCTGATCAAGCTGGAAAGTCTCTTATTCATCATGTTACAACCTTTCTTCAGGCGATCTGATCTCACTCCAATTGTTTGTTTTGTTTTGTTTTGGTCTTGTAAACTTAGAAAGTATTTCCTTATTGAGAATTCCAGTTATCAGCTGTGAAATGCATGCCTTACCAGTTGAACTTCCAAGTTGCACCATGCTAACTTTTGTACCCCCCCTATATGTATGCCGTTGTTGTATTTAATGAGACGTGATTTAGTTTCCTGTTTTATTTGTATTTATTTCATAGATTTGCTGTAAATATTCCTTGTCTCTCAAGGACTTGATTCTTGCCTAGAATAGGAATTTAACACTTTTACCCAACGGACATGATTGACAAAAAGAACTAGACCGAGAGCCAGAAGATGGCAGTTTATTATGAGATAACAAAAATTGCAAAGTAGACGAAGCAGGATGACCAAGGCGAGAGTGCCACGCGGAGCAGTCAACAAGGACACCTAGTAAAGCAACACGAGCAGGCAAAACTTGAAAAGACTCATTCGGTTTTAAATTTATGTGACATCTAGGACCAATCATTCTGCTCTTGCTGTGTTCATTTAATTAGAGTTTTGTCTCAGTAACTACTAATGCCAGATCATCTAGATCATGAAAAGTTTCATGCTTAACATTAACATTATGCACTAGTGCTAGATTCACCAATATGATTAATCTGATTATGTTGCTTTCATAGCAGACATAATCCTAAGCATGATTTAAATATGCCTGGTTCCATAGGACTCACTGGCTGACTACTAAAACGCATTGGTTATAGATTAGCTTTGATGCTGTAATGTTATAAATGACACATTCAGTTCTGTCCAAAGTTTCTACTTTAGCAGCAATTTGGGAATGTTTTTGCTGCCCACCAGCATTGCAACCTTTAGATTGATTTTTTCCAATTTCTAAGTGTTTAATAGTTTGCGATCAGCACGGATTAGAGTCTAATGAATAAATCAAACATCTTGAAATATGAAATTCAACACTGCGCAATGCATTAACTGGAAATGGTTTTCCTCAGATTCATTATTTTCAATACAAATCTGTCTAAGAAGCACATTGAAAGTACCAATTTGTATTTGAACTAAGGTGCATTCAAACGGAGATAATTTCAAGCAATAACTGAAACGAGGGGCAAAATCCGGATGGCTACCTTCTCACAAGTTCAAGCCAAGGTCTGTCATCAGATTACATGTTTAACTAGTACACTTAAACAAGTACATATTTGTAAAGAATGTTAATACAAGTTTAACTTATAACTGTGAAGGAAAGAGATACAATTGGTATCAGTATGGAAAAATGTTCAAGAATGCTAATGCACAAATTTATTTGGCCGGATAAGTACATCATATATATAAGTAAATAAGATTCAAAAGTGTATAAATATTCATATACCAAATGTTGCTTCAAGGTGGAACTCCGAACGAACTTTTAACAGTCTGTGGGAAGAGGGTACTGGCAATATTTTGTGTTCTTCATGCAGAGAAAGAAACGCTCGTAAGCAGATGCCATTTTAGTTGCAGTGAACATTGAAACCACATATTTCTTGCAAGCCAGGCCTTTCCTCTTCAGCACATTAGGCCCATCTCTAATTGCTGACTCTAAGGCCTCTACAAAAGACTTGACATTGGGTGAAAATGTGTATCCAAATTCTTCATCCACAACCACTGTCCCAACTATGCTTGGATAGTTCGGGGTTAGAACTGGCTTCCCACTTTGCATTGCTTCAATCAATGTAAGATCAAGCCCTTGGGGCCTCAATGTTGGGTTCACAAACACATCAAGTGCATTGTAAAATTTAGACAGCTCCAATGGCTCCAATGCTCCTAGAACCTTCACATTGGGGCCTAATTCAGCATACCTTCTTCTCCAAGGACCTGATCCTGCTACAAGCAAAAACACACCGGGGTGGCGGCTGACAATTGAAGAAAAGGCTTCGTAGAGAAGCGGATGCCCTTTGTCCCTGACCAACCGCCCTGCAACTCCCATCACAAGGCTCACATTGGCAGGCACCCCATATTTTTCTCGGAACCTTGCACCCGCTTTTTGATCGGGGGTAAATTCTGTTTCATCAACCCCATTGAGTATGACATGGACATTTCTTTGGGGGAGTTGATAGATGTTAACTAGAACCTCACCAGCACTACTGCTTATGCATATGTGTTGAGTGTAGCTTTTAAAGAACCGAATTTCTTCGACAAGCCTTGGCATTGCTTCATGAAGCTCTGTCATAGGCTCTGATAGCTGCCCTTTTGGATTTGAAAGAAGCTCTTGCAGTAACTTGGAGTGCATAATTTCATACCATATCCCATGCCAAGTGACAGCCACATTAGGCATCATTTTTGCACGCCAATGAGGCAACGAAACACTCTCAGTGTGCACATAATCAAATGCCCCATTTTCATTCACTTTATTGAAAACATCAAATGCTAAAGAGATGTTGACTGAGCCATGATCATTTGCTGCAAAATAGACATGAAGGTTACCTTCATGTATGTCCCAGCGAGGCCTCCTATCTGAAGGCGCAGTGAAGACATGAATCTCATGGCCCCTAGCAGCAAGTGCATGGTACAAAGTGGAAGCATGGCGCTCCATGCCACCTGGGGCTGCACCAACAGGCCATGTCTTGGAGAAGACAGCAATCTTGAGCTTTTCGTAAGTCGGCCCGAAACAAAGTTTGTTCCATGGGAATTTAGCATCTCTAAGATCACCATTGAATTGGGTATAATCAGCCCAGAAGAATGGTTCCTGGATGTTCCTAAGAGATGCAAAGAAGAGGAAAAAGGATGTAAAGAGTAGAAGTAAGGTGAAAATGGTTGAATATCTACAAGAGAGGAAGTTGGAAGAAGAGCTTTTGGGAGTTTGGTGCTTCAACCCCATTGCTGATTTAGAGAGTCTCAAAGAAAGTTTTGGCTTGTTTGTTTAAGCCAAGTGCATAAATCAAGACTGGTTGATAAATATTATATGAATTAGGTAATGTAAGTCGTACGAAGACTTTTTGATAAGATTTTTATAAATGCTTTAGGCCATTGATGCCGGATCTCCTCGAACTTGTGCATAATTCTATATGCAAACTGCAAACACATGACCTTCCTTGAGAGATCTTATGTCAACGCTGCATTTTACTTCCTATTTTTTTCAATTTCGATAACACTTTTTACTTTCAACTCTATATTTGACCATGTCCACTTGTTTTGTGTTTCACTTGAAGATGCCTACAACTGTCACAAAGTCACCATGAAAATGAGGACTGAGTTCATATGACATAAATGTTTTGGTTGCTTCAATATTTGCCACCTTATGTGGAAAACTGGTACTTATTGGCAAGTTACATGGTGCAACATAATCTTGTTAATTCTAGGCTACAACACAATCCCCAATGAATATTTTACGTGAGTTAATATAACAATTAATGAGATTTACTTCCTAACAAATTATGGATATTTATTTCCTATTAATATATCCCTGTATAAATTAGTTTAGTTGACATTTCTCTATCTAATTAGGAGATATTTCCTAATTATTTCCTGTATCTATTTCCACATGTAAAGCTATATGTATGTATTTCTCTTTATAAAGAAGAACATAAGTATCCAAATATTCAAATCATACAATTGTTAACAGGGTTTAGGTCGTCTCTAAACCCTAAATCTTCAAATCATATCCTCAAATTCAAACACAAACCCTAATTCAAATTCCTTAAATAAAATTCCTCAAATCAAATCCCTTTACCAATTTCCTAAAACAAACTCATATAAAAAACTGAAGGCATTCTATTAACAAAAAAGAAATATTATAATGGCAGGCATTTATATTATAATAGGGTTTACCTGCTTGTTTAGCCAAAAGCTAATAATAATTTCGAACGACAACAATTACAACACAAAGAAGAAGAAAACGACACGCAGGCAGGCAACACTGGCATTTACTACTTGCAGAGCCACTGTCTTCTACAGCCGCTGATACAACCTACTACGGCGATAGCCCTTGCTGCATCCCAATTCCCCCAACCCTAAAACAAAGCCTTTGGTTTTCATAAAGTTGGAGTCTTTTCCCAAAATCCCAGCATAAACTTCGATTTCACTTCTGAGGGTTTTTGGGCAAAATTAAAAAGTTAGGGTTTTTGAGGCCATATTTATTTCCTTGAAGCAAAACCCTAGGTATGTAATAATTCATTAGGGTTTTGTCCCGAAGCCTTGTTCTAGCAGAGCTTAATATTTAGGGTTGTTTGAGGGGGTTTCATAGCATGGTTTCAGGGCCACTGGTAGGTGACGAAGCGAGCAACAAGGCCTATTCCCGAAAGACCCAGAGCTACTCCAAGAATCCCAATCATGTCCTCCACCACTCGTCGCCTCCCCAGAACATGACGCAAGTCCGTGGCGCGCTGGCGTCGAACGACTCGTCGAGCGACAATGGCTCGCTTCCTGGCCTTGCCGAGCCAGACAATGGACCACGCGGGTATTCAAAGTTCGGGAACATGGTGCGGATTCAGTTGGATTCTTGGTCCAAGGCTGACCTTAGAGAGATTAAGTGGAAGCTGATGAGTGAGCTTGAACAAGTCAGGTGCTTGGTAAAGAATCTTGAAGCTAAGGAGGCTGAGCTTAGTGAGAGGTATGTTCAGTCACAGTTTTCAGCTGATGATGTGATAGATAATGTTAAAACTAAAACTACAATGAGGGTCAATTCGGAGGTGGGTTCTGTAGGACTCCGTGATTCGGGGCCATATCGGGGGTTGAGTGTTTCGGGGGCGGAGGATGATGGTGGAGCTGGTCAGTATATGGAGAAGCAGAAGAGGACGTGGAAGGCAAATCAATGTTCTAGGAATTCAGAGTTTCCTATTGGGAAGGAGAAGTTACCACCTTTAGGGAGTAGCAAGAAGTTGAAATCCAATGGAAGGACAATAGATGAGGGTAGAGTTGAGCCTTGGTTCAGGAAAGGTAAGAATCCGAGTCCATTGTTCAAGAGTTGTAGTACGTTGCTTGACAAGTTGATTAAGCATAAGTTTGGCTGGGTGTTTAAGAAGCCTGTAGATGTGAAGGCACTTGGGCTTCACGATTACAATACGATTATTAAGAAACCGATGGATTTGGGCACGGTGAAGACTAGGCTGAACGAGAATTGGTATAAGACTCCTGTGGAATTTGCAGAGGAGGTGAGACTTACATTTAATAATGCAATGTTGTATAACCCGAAAGAGCAGGATGCTCATCTTATGGCGGAGCAATTGTTGAAAATGTTTGAAGATCAATGGGTGGCTATAGAGGCCGAGTATAATCTTAATAGGAGAAATGAAATAGGGAATGATTCAAATTTGCCACCACCTGTTTCAAGAAAAATTCAAGCTCCTGCGGCTGCTCCTCCTTTGCCATTAGAGATGAGGAGTCTAGATAGAGCAGAATCTACGACAAAGCCTGTTGATCCCAAGTTGAAACCTGTCAGTTCTGGTCATCCAGGTCGACCACCAGTTCCGAAGAAGCCAAAAGCCAGGGACCCCAACAAAAGGGATATGACTTATGCGGAGAAGCAGAGGCTCAGCACAAACCTTCAGACTTTGCCTTCTGAGAAACTAGATACCATTGTCCAGATTATTAAAAAGAGGAATCTAGGGCTTTGTCAGCATGAGGATGAGATTGAGGTGGACATTGAAAGTGTTGATCCTGAAACGCTTTGGGAACTGGATAGGTTCGTGACTAATTACAGAAAAAGCTTGAGCAAAAATAAGAGAAGAACAGAGCTTGCTCCTCAATCAATAGCAGAACCTGGCCATGCCATCCAGGATACAGTAAGACAATAAATAGTCCCTGCCTTGTTTCTTACTTTTGATTTTTTCTCACTAATAGATGATGTTTAAACTTATCATCTTTGCAGAATGTGGCAACATACACTACAGTGGCAGAAAAAGAAGCCAAAGCAGGTATAAGTTTAATACGTAAGCATAGTGGTACTTCTATTGAGGTGACTGTTGGATCTGATGACAGTCTAGTTATTAGCACTGTGTCAGTTAAACCAGTTTCATATTTAGCAGTTGAAAACAACAATAATGCATTTTCCCCAGTTCGAAGAGAAGAGCAAGGAGATAATGTGAGTGGATCAAGTAGTTCTGGCAGTGGATCGGGATCCTCTTCAAGTGGTAATTATCAGTGTTTTTCTGTTATTGTTCACGTAAGGTCTCAGTGCTGTTTAAGATTGTCAATAATATATTTATTGTGTTATATTCTTTGCAGATTCTGACAATGATAGTTCATCTGGATGTGGATCAGATTCAAATCGTTGACCTAGGACCTGAATTGATTTAGTTGAGGTAGGTGGCATTATCTTTGTTAATGAATGTTCTTTTTTTCTTTTTTTGAGTCAAAGTCAGTGTGTCGACTACTGAATAACTTTTGAATCATAGATAGACAATAACTAGGCAACGATAATATGCAATCTTTGGGGTTCCATGATTGCTTAAAATTGGCCCTCTTTGATCTTGGTAACCCATAAAAGGAAACTAGAAAAGTATCTTTTATTTAATAAAAAGTTAACTTGTAAGTGTGACATTTGTCATTGCAGCAATTATGGTTTGTTCCTTTTGTTTTCTCTCCACTCTATAAATGGCTGATTTTGAAGACTTAAATGCAGAGATACATGGCAGAAGAGTTAGGCCCTGTTTGGGATTGCTATTTTTCGCCAAAAACCTATTTCACTTTAAAGTTAAGCAGTTTAAGGTGTTTGGTAAACATAAAATATCCCGATTATTTTAAAAGCAGTGGCCTTTTGACAACAGCTTTTAAAAGCAAGCTTTGGGTTGGTTTCAAAGCTGCTTTTCAAAGAAGTAGAGATGAGCCTTTAATGAATTGTTTTACTTATAACAGCACTTTAAAAATATTGTTTACCAAACATGGAGCTGCTTTACTTTACAGCTAATTATTTTCAAAGTACAACAGAAACAACTTTTTAAAAAAGTGACAACAATCCCAAACTGGCCCTTAGACCTTTGTGCATGTTCTCGTTATAAGTTTTGCATTTTATTCAGGTCATTGTAATTACCGGGAGACCAAGTTGAATATGTGCTTAAAATGCTTGGAAGGTTTAGAAAAATTTGGGGTGACTTGACAGCAGTTTACCCTTGACTTTTTGTGAGACCTATGGGAAGCTGTTTTCTTCTTCACAATTCTGTGTTTCAGCATACCATCATTACTCTAGCATCCAGTGAGTCTTTCACCTTGCGTGTGTGTGTGTGTGTGCGCACACTCCTGTATCTGGAAAACTCTTGATAGTTTAGTTTGAGAGCAATACTTAAGAGTCCCCTCTCTAACAGTCATTTTAAAAGATGGTTAATACCTCTAAATGTTAGTGAATATACTCCGATTCTGAGTTTGCATTACATGAATCCCTTGTAATGTAAGTTTGTCTCACACTGTAGACAGATATCATGTGTGCTATGTGCATCTTTAAATGCATATGCAAAACCCAATATCGCATGATAAAATGTTGTGAACAGTATTTATGAGGTTGTTAATGCCGTGGCAATCTTTAAAATGTTGGATTTTAGTGGATATGCAATTGCAGCAGTTTGTTACTATGTATTATCAACTTGGGTGAAATGATGTTATTAGTCCTGATTCATGAACATATTAAGTTTGCAGTAGTTTCCTTAAACTCATGTGTATGCCATTGACTGATTCTGTACATGCATGAGATATTCAGTCATTCACTAATTATTTTGCTTCAATTAGGAAGGCGTCTGATATAAGTTTTTCCCATCTTCTTGACATATCAGAGTTTTTTAGAAGTCTTTGTTCAGCCCGGGATACGGTTGGTGTAGATGAGGCATCCAAAGTGGTCCATCTTACTGCTGCTCCTGATCAGAGTTCTTCGAAGGTGTATATTGATGTGGAAAACTTAATTAGCAGTGCTTGTTCCTTATGAACAAATTGTATGAAAAGTAAAAGAACCAAACTATATTATGATGGCAGGAAACAGTTTCTATGACAAATGTGCAAACTGCAAACTAGTTGCTCCTCGTTTCCACCTCAAAATTATATATTAGAGTAATTATTTTTTTGTTGCTTAAACCTTTTTTCACTCAACAGAGCTGCCATTTTAACTTTTGCTGGGAAGGTTTATTGTGATCACCTGCACATGTTGAATTCAAAGGTCATATCGTTACATGCTCTGCCTAATGAGCTAGAGTTATGGATTGTAGTTATGGTTTTTAAAACTCTTCAAATATTCTGCCTAATGTTAATTTCTAGGACCCAAAAACAAACTGTCATAGGGTTGGTTTCAAACGGAAAACCAGTCGTTTATTTTATATGGTTGGGTTGTGCTTGTACCTTATCATCTTTTACCTTGCTCTTCTGCACAACAAAATACAAACAAAAAGAGGGTCCGCTTTTGCGTGAAGTTGTGCTCGCTTTGTAGAATGCCGGCCTCTAATGGAAACTCCGCGTGCAACTGTGCAAACCCCAAGTTCAATGGATCATTGTCCTTTAGCATTTGGAGCATGGACAGAGAGGAGCTGCCATTTTAACTTTTGCTGGGAAGGTTTATTGTGATCACCTGCACATGTTGAATTCAAAGGTCATATCGTTACATGCTCTGCCTAATGAGCTAGAGTTATGGATTGTAGTTATGGTTTTTAAAACTCTTCAAATATTCTGCCTAATGTTAATTTCTAGGACCCAAAAACAAACTGTCATAGGGTTGGTTTCAAACGGAAAACCAGTCGTTTATTTTATATGGTTGGGTTGTGCTTGTACCTTATCATCTTTTACCTTGCTCTTCTGCACAACAAAATATAAACAAAAAGAGGGTCCGCTTTTGCGTGAAGTTGTGCTCGCTTTGTAGAATGCCGGCCTCTGATGGAAACTCCACGTGCAACTGTGCAAACCCCAAGTTCAATGGATCATTGTCCTTTAGCATTTGGAGCATGGACAGAGACTATCACCCAACTAAGTCAAAAATCATACAAACATATCCATTTGGAGCCAAATGCTTATATTAGTATAAAAACTTCACTACATTTTTAATCATCCGGATCACAAGACAAAAACATCGGACAACTACTCAAGATCTGCTCAACTCTCACCAGCATGCATGCTCCGATGGTAGAACCGACAAATCAAAGATACCAAACCGACAGCGATCAGCTTGGTTTGGGTCAGTATACCGACACAATAGCAGCGGTTAAAGGGTAGTGGACTGAAATAAACCCACGCCCACCCCAAATCATCAAACCGTTTCATCAATCTATTTCAAGAAGTTGTCTGGCCCACAGCATAGCGGCCAACAGCAGATCTGAACAGCAAATTTGCTAGCATTTTCTTCAAATCACTTTGCAATCATCCAAACAAGGTTACTTTACGAAAATTACATGGGGCATAAAGGTTCTAGGTTATCATCCAATAACATTATTTTCAAAACATCCAAGTAACATGCAGAGAATAGAAATGATAAGACTGGAAATCTTCCTTGAATCAGGAGAATACTACTGATTGCCAGATGATGGCGGCCACAAACTATAATCCAAGTCAATGACTAAACAGTAATCAACTTTCCATTCCTTGAATAAATGAAACATTTTCATTCAAGTTCAAATAGCCCCGCACATGCCACTGGGGATTATTGATAAAACCTTTGTCTATCAGAGCTTACTCCAATAAAAACAGTAAAGCCGGTGCCCGTGCTGCTGGCAGCACTAAAAATATAACACTACTTGGACAAATGCAAAATTTGGAAGGGTTACTATCAGGATGGGTAGATAACCTCCATCCCCAATGCACTAATAATACATTACACTAATTCTGGTTGGCAAACTGGATACCCTTCTCAATAGATGCTTTGAGCTCAGGCTTTAGGCTTTCCAATCCTTCCTTTTCAAAGTCTGAGAGATTACCCAACCCCAAAACTTCCTCCACACCATTCCTTCCAAGCCTCACCTGCAAACCAATCAAAGGACTCTAAATTACTCATCACATGAACAGCAAAGAAAAATTTAGCATTATCGTGTCCATAATCAACTGAACAAACATAGTACATAAGATTAAAAACTGGGCATTGTACGGATGAACCATTATGGAGATATTCAACTGACCAAATATGCTATATCTATTTACTGCCAGCAGTCCATGAGTATGTGTGACAGTGCAAGTTTTTAACTCTCATGTAACATACTTGCATGCAACAGCAATGGTTGAGACATTGAAGGGCGCATCCATCAACGAATAATAATTAGTTACAAGTATATATTAAAATCACCATATATTGAAAAGACATCAATAACCAAAAGGGAAGGTGCACACTTGGCAGACATTGTTACATGTTTACAAAAATAATGGCATTTGGAGACATGCCAAGTAGCACAATAATACTCAAGCTGAACAGGAATGAAGCGCTAAGCAGTAAAGCCAAGTCTTGGCATATTACCGATGTGGAAGAATTAAAACTAGCTTGAGGCAAAACGAAAGTAAAGAACCAACTTTGGTTTATCTCACTAACCTTAGAAGCAAAGAAAGGAAGTTCAGTAACGCTTGATTGCACGAACGAACATTCCACAACATCGGGGACCCCATTAAGTCCCTTCAGACAAGCATCAGCAAAAAGAGCTCCAGCATAGCTGCAAGATAATAGGCAAGTTAGTCCGAGACAAACGTAAATTTCTTTTTCTTTATTCCTACAACTGAAAACGAAAAAATAAACATGGAAACCAATGGAGTAATATGAAAAGGGTGAACAATGTGAGGGAAGAAGCATTAACACCTTTCAACAGCAACAGAAACATAACGTCTTAATGCAGACAAGAAAATCAATTACGAAACATTCAACACATAAACTTTTGTGTATAATTTTGTACATGAGCAAATATGAATTTCTAATTGAAAATAGGCACATTCCATGAGGAAATACAAAATCAAAGCATCTAGTACAAAACGAAGTGTGCATGCAATGGTTTTATCCGAACACTTACGCCATTGACAATGTTGCAGATCCCTTTCCAGCCTTAGCCTCCACAACTTCTGTTCCTCCATCTTGCGTTCTTTTTGTCAAAGCCTTGATAACATCATGAGGCAAATTTGCTGTTGGGGTAGCCTAAAACATTCAAAAAAGGCAGTACAAAATTAGCCAACTATATGCCAAACCCAACCAAAGCACATTCCACAGGAGCAGCACTGCCATTAAACTCAAACAATCTAATTCAATCAAAAGATTAAACAATTTGAGGGATATGTACCTGAGAAAATAGTGGGAGAATGGTGATGCCAGCATGGCCACCAACGACTGGTACATTAACCTCTGCACACACCAAAAAACATTTTCTTTATTTGCTTGAACAAAATGAAGGCTTACATTATAACTGAGCTTCTAAAACCCATTTTAAAAAAAAGGTAGAAATGCTAATTACACCTACCTAAGTTGAGAATGTCAATCTTTGACAAAACCCAGAAAGAAAAAACAGAGAAATGACACAAACATAACCAAAAGGAAAGAGATTTCAGAATAAAAGTGGGTCAATAATGTACATACCAGCAACATTAACATTGGCTTTGCCAGCATAGAAAGTCTTAGCCCTGACCACATCAAGAGTAGTGACACCAAACAACCTCTTCTCGTCGTATTTCCCGGCTTTCTTCAACACCTCGGCCGCAATCGGGACCGTAGAGTTGACTGGGTTGCTAATCATGTTAATCAGTGCCTACCCAAAACAATCACCCAACAACCAAAATTAAACAAAAATAATAAAAGTAAAACTCAACTCTTTGGGAAACAAAAATGGTAGAAATGAATTGCACAGAGGGATACTCACATTGGGGCAGTACTTGGCGATGGCGGCAGTGAGACCCTTGACGATACCGGCATTAATATTGAAGAGATCGTCTCGGGTCATGCCGGGCTTTCGGGGCACACCAGCGGGTATGATTACGACGTCGGCTCCCTCCAAGGCTTGAGCGAGCTGATCTTCACCGGCGTAACCCTTGACCTAACCATCGCAATCAATCAAATCGTCGAATTAATAAAAAAGTTGCAAACTTTATGATCCAATCGGAGACAACCGATCGATGAAGAGAGGGTTTTTAGTACCTCAGATCTGGTGTTGATGTGGCTGACGTCAGCGGCGACGCCGGGAGTTCCGGCGATATCGTAGAGGGAGAGGTGGGAGACAAGAGGGTTGAGCTTCATGAGGAGGGATAAAGGTTGCCCGATGCCACCGGCGGCGCCGAGAACGGCGACCTTCCGC
>NW_018922935.1:45589-62663 GCF_002207925.1 Prunus avium | reverse complement strand
GGAGGGAGAAGAGAGAAGAAGGCCTCGTTCTAATACAACACTTACACTTACAATTGCTTTTCATACAGCCGTTAGATTGGATCCAACGGTGTTCTCATGTTATGTTCTCACATAAGCGTTCTCACTAGATCCTGACCCTAATTTTTGTCCACATTATTTAACAACTTAGGGCTCATTTGGTACACCGTATTAGACTCTGGATAGGAGTAAATAGTCTATGTCAGGTGTTTGGTGTGAACTTGTATTATTTAATTTCCTGACTATTTTATACGGATTGGGCTTTTAATACTCTCCTTACTTGACTAATTAATACAACCCACCTGCGGCCGCGAGCTGAGTCACGGTCATGCGACCGTCGATCTTCTTGCTCGGCTCTTTTAGGGCTAAGAGAGCGCCGTCGACGTGTCTGAATGTGACGAAGCCGTAGCCCCTGGATTTTCCGGTGACCTTATCAAGGATGACGATGGCCTCCTCGAGCTCGCCGTAGGCGGAGAACAGAGCGCGGAGGCCCTCGGTGGTGGTGTCCCAGCCGAGGCCTCGGATGAAGAGCTTGCGCTGAGAGGCATCGAGATCGGCGATCGATCGGACGGCGTCAAGGACGTCCACGTGGCGGGTGACGGCGTCTTGGAGAATGTCGATGAGTTGATCGGGGTTGAATCGCTCAATGAGCTTGCGAGCGTCTTCGGGGGAGAGTTTGGGGATGGAGGAGGGGTCGGTGTCCAGAACGACGCCGTTCTCGTCTAGCTTTCGCTTCTTAGATGGATCCATTGGAGAGAGAGAGAGGAGAAGATAAACCCTAACCCTTTGGATGAGAAACAGAGAGAGTACAGAGTGAGGGTTGTGAATCTTGTGACTGCGTATTCGGAGGGGTTTGCTTTGATTCTTCTGTGTAGTCCATTTTTATATATTGGTTTGCACAAGGGATGGGCTGCTGTCAAAGAGCGACCTTGGGTACGTTGGGCTTCTTAAGAGCCCAAATCGAGATAACTTGCTCCCTTTAACTTTACTAGTTGTAATGGCCCATCAGCCCATAATCATTGCAACAGGCCTCTTTCGAGTCCAATTTCCCCTTTTCTAAGCTCCATCGGTGCATTGTTGACCAATTCCCTGATATCTTAAACATCTAAACATCTAAACATCCAGACATCTAGGGCTAGTGATTGACTAGCACGGTACTAGAACTTGGTTTGTAAGATGTCGTGAGTTTATTCTTGATGAGATCTTGTTCTCTAGTTCTTTATTGGTTTCAAAGTGCATGGTGTGACTGCACTTATACGTTTGTTTCTCTCTTGATGAAATGTATTTTCATATGTTTGTTTCTCTCCTTTTCATGTTTTGCCTCCCTTTAAATGGTAAGGCCATAATTTTTGTCCACATTATTAAACAACTTTTAATGTATAATTTTAGTCCACATTATTATGGGAGACGAGCACATGTGCGACTCGTCTTTGCAAAATCTGAATGGTATATATATTTGGGCCAAGGCCCAAGCCGTTTTGTTTTGTCGAAAAGGCGGATACCAATTGAGAGCTCTAAAATCCGCGTTTTTTTGCAAAACGGGTCTGGTTTGCCTGCACCCTCGTCTCCCTTATCTTCCACCTTGAAATGCCGTTCTTTCACCTGTAAGTTGGCTCTTCTCTCTCTTTCTTTCTAGAAGATTAACGCATTTCTTGAAAGCGGTTTCCTGCACATTATATTTCTCTTCTTGCCCATTTTCTCAATCACCTCAAAAAATTGAGACTTTAAAAGAAATTAGAGAAAAAGCAAAGATTGTGAATGCTTCAGTCTAGTTTTATACTTTCAAGAAGAGGGGGAGCGGGGGGTTGTTATATCTTCAGTAAGTGGCAGTTTCATGAATCAAAATTTGTACTTTTTCTGACCTCAGTGCAGATTTGGTGTGTGCTATATAATTGGGTTTATATGCAAATGTCAGAAATGTGCATCAGAAATGAGGTTTCCTAAGTAATATTAGTGGTGACATATGCAATACTGATAATTGAAAAGAGTTGTCAATGTTCAAAGGATTGTTCTACTGCTAGCCTGAAGATTTGAGTTCAAATCCCTAGTGCGGCTGGTTCTATTTAGCAATGCTAAGCTCAATAGGGTGATTTCATCATGCAATTAACATGAAGTTTATCAATTTGCATACTTGCTGAGTAGCTGACAATGCTTAGGGTGGGGAATTGTCACACAGTTGATGTTTTTATATTTCATCAAACTGAGTTGTTACTACCAGTACAGTTATTCTACGAGTAAAGTTGCTGCTCAGGTTTCTGTTCCTCATTTCAACAACACTTCTACAATGGCAATGTAATAAAATACCAACCATGTTGGCATTTTGGTCAAGTTATTGGACAAATGGTCTCGCATGTAGTTAGTATATGTCCCTTGTATGCATGATAATTTGCTTGGTCGATTTAAAAGTCCATGCATATGGAGGGTTTGCATCTGATTAATATTGTGGTAGAGTTATTTCTCTCCTGCATGTATGGGGCATTTATTATTAAGTGATTTATATACACATATGTATGCCTGCATTCATATATAGGTTGATATTTAATAAATGAAATCAGCTTCAGATTGATCTGGAATTTGTATAACCACTGTCCTGATATCACATTTTTGAGTTTCTGTCAGGAGATTGACTGCTCCACACTCAACTCTCAATCATGTTCCGTTGTTTGGTTATGTGGTGGAACCCACTCACTTCCCACAGAACACACAGCATTTGAATTATCATTTACGTGTTTTGAAGAATTGGCCTCCCTTGTATGCTTTTGTTCATTCATTCCCTAGATTTCATTCTTTGGGAGCCATGCACATCAGTGCTGACATGGCTGAGAAATTTGATATTCTCAACGTCTGCCATTCTATACTTGGCAAGAATTCATATGAGAAGCAATGCTCGGTCAGGGAGGTTCAATCAATGCATCATATTGACTCTCCAGACAGTATTAGCAAGGAAGAGAAGGAAAGACAGAGACGAAAAAAAATAGGACTAGCCAACAAAGGGAGAGTACCATGGAACAAAGGCAGGAAACATAGTTCGGGTAACTAGAGATAGAGTGTAATTTTTTTTCTATTGGATTTTAAATCTCATACATTTGGTTGAATCTAAAGTTGTGATCTTCCACGTAATGCAGAGACTTGTGAGCGAATCAAACAGAGAACAATAGAAGCCTTAAAAGACCCCAAGGTGAAGTCATGTAAGATTCAATAAGTTTTATGATATTTTCTTCACGATATGGGTGTTTTTGAATTAGAATGTAAGAGTTTATATCAAAAGGCGCAATAACAGAATTGTTTTGAAAATGCTTGGAAGTTTGTCAATCATATTTTTGGATTTCCCTTTTCAGTTAAAAGCACTACACAACTCATGTAAGGAGAAAAGAAAAAGGCTTTCATTTTTCAATCAACTGTTTTTTTAATTAAAAATTGCTCTTTTGTTCACCCTCAATTGGTTTCAGGTTAGAAAGAAGATGTCTGAGCATCCCCGGCCTCATAGGTATACTCACAATCTTTGTTAGATATAATTAATTAGCTGTGAAACATAAGAACTTGTAAAGAAAGACAAATGCTGTGATTGATGCCTATTTGATTACTCTCAAAATGATTACATGTACGGAAGTCGGGAACTTAATGCTGTAAACTTGTCTGGAGGCACCTTTAAGATTGAACGAGTTCTAACGGTCACTTCTTGTTAAAATGGTTATTAGGCCTGTATGGGCCATTGGATTGTCATTTTGAATAATTTTTGCGTAATCATAAGAAGTACGGTGATGTAATGTAAAGGAAAGCAAACGCCCTAAACTATATGTTTATTTCTTTCTCGAATTCTCCTGTGAGAATAGTTTGCCAAGTTAGTCAATGTTTCATCAAAGGAAGAGGGGAAGAAATAAACTTGTGAAACCCCTTAAATGGGCCTCAGATTGTATTATGAACTTGGGATATCTACTTGTAAGCTTTATCTTCCTTGCCTTTTTTGGGAGGGAGGGAGAGAGATAACTTAGTTTAAGGTTTTTTAGGCCTGCTGAACAAGTAAACATGATTTTTTTGGTTTCATGAACATAATGTGACCAGTAGGAAGCCAATAGTTGTAGGTTGCAGCGCATCTTTGATGAAAGATACATTTTCTATTTTAGTTTGTTTTTTTCTTTGTTTGAAGTTATTTCTTGCTCTGAGTGACTGAGTCCAAGGCAAAAAATTTGACAAAAAAATGGATTGTTATGTAGCTCTGAGTCCAAGGCAAAAATGCGTTCTTCAATTAGACGTGTTTTGGGGCAGCGTTTAAAATGGAAACGGTTAAGGGAGAAATTATTTCTGTCATGGGTTGAAAGCATAGCAGAGGTGGCTAAGAAAGGTGGTAGTGGACAGCAAGAGCTCTGTTGGGATAGCTATGAGAAGATTAAGCAAAAATTACATCTCCAAGAGCTTCAGCTGGCTGCTGAAAAGAAAAAGGAAAGGGCGAAGGAGAGGGCAAAGAAAAGAGCAATGACAGCAGAACAAGTTAAAGAAAAAAATATGGCAAGGATTGCTCTTGAGAGGAGAAAAGATGGAGAAGTCTATGAAGATACTGAAGAGTTGACAGCTCTTCAAGGGCGGAATTGTAAGCGGAGATTAATGAAGGTAATTGCTCAGTAGCCCAGACAATACTAAATTATAGCTAGAAGCAATTATGTAGTTCACCATATATAAATTAGAAATACATGACATATCACTCACAAACTTAGCATAAATAAATAGTATCGCTAAGCATACAATGTTAAGTTCATGAGTAGGTCAAAGAGAAGTGAGTGTTGGAGGGGGAGGAGTATTCAAATTACAGATGAAATCTGTTTAACATTGAACCATAATGCTTTGATATATGTAAAGAAACTGACGGTGGATAGAAACAATGGGTAATTATTGCTTTTCATATTTGAGACAGGGCTAAGGTTAAAATCTTGTATATTGCAAAATTATTTTCCTGATTCATAAACCAGCTTGCAAAATTTCTTCTTCTTGAGGCCAATTTGAAATCTGCACTATCTCACCCTCTGTTCTTGATCTCTTCGCTTTAAACATTTAGGGAACCTTGCTAGATCAGCATATTAATTATTTTCCTTCATGTTCTCTAATCTGTTGCTTTTAAATGGCATCACCTTTTCCAATGTTGTTTGTTTGAGTGTGTTATTGAATTCTCTTTCTTCTTAATAGTTTGAAAGAAAAACTTCAACAAATGGACAAGCTGCTGCTCGAGGGGACATAGTCATGTCGCATATCTCAGCTTTTGAGAAACTGGATCTAGAGCTTATAAAGAGAGAAAAAATGCAGAAAGAATTTTCATTCGCAGACCAGATCAGAGCTGCCAAAAACAAAAGAATGGAATTAACTATGGAAGCCTCATCCTCTGTTCATGCAGCCAACAAGAAACCAGGGGAGTATGCTTAAATTTCCACATCCCTACCAGCAGTTGAAATAGAGGTATGAGGTGTATGGAGGGCAACTTTTTATCTTCTTTAAAGAGGGACAATTTGCTTGTTTTTATGTAGCTTAATGTTCATTTGTTGATGGTTTGTAGGAAGAGAAAATATCGGACTCTTGGATGCATTTTTCCAACTAGTCGCAAGAGTCCGGTCATTTGTTTTCAGGGCTGCATTCCAATTTTATATGGAAGAGGTCCATCTGGCGACAGTGCAGCGTTTTTATGTGAAAAATTTGTTAGGTGAATTTGTCATGACCAGAAATTATATGATCTGCTTTCAAGAACAGGAAATATCTGATTTGCCTTGCCAATATCCATGCTGGTTGTGATATTGACTTTAGACAGTCGAGTTAAATTGCAAATGTCTTACAACTTGTTTATTGCAGAGTTGTTATAAGCTGTATAGGATGTGTCATGATTTTTTTAACAGTAGTAAAAAAACTCGCGGATTTGGTTCTCTTTTAGTTTGTAAACAATTTTATTGTTCTGCAGGGGTTATGTGATGGATGCAAACTCCACAATAGAGCACCAAGGTTTTGTAAGTTAAACATGGAAGGAAGAAAACCATGAGTTTTGAGATTTGTAGTTTATTTTCTCCGAAATAAATTGGACAGCAGCATCATATATTATCTTTTCTTTTCTTCAAATCTATCAGAAACAGCATACTGAGGAGTTCATAACGATGTTGTAGTTTTTTTCCTGCAGCTGAACTGGGTTATGGTATTATATTTTCACTTGTTTGCATGAGTTTAGGGTTTCTTTTCCCTCATAACTTTATGAACCGAACAACATATATCCTTTAAATTTGAGTCTAGTTACTTTGAAATGAAGAATAATAAAAAAAAAGAAAAAAAGAAGGGTAAAGTAAACTGAAAATGCAAAATAAAAAGTACAGTATTAATAATATATATCTAGCTTCTAAGCCTTCCTTTCATCCTGTTGAGGGCGACTGTTATCATCACATAGAGCCTATCTTGTAGATTATCTATGAATTGAAAATACGCATAACTCCATGTCTTTTTAATAACTAAAGAACTACAAACTCCCCAAAATCCTATTATGAACCCCAACGCAACGAAAATATAAAACCATGGAAGTTGATGATGCCCATTGCCCTCGTCTTTGTTGTTCTTGTTATCTACATCCATGTCCTTATTTGGTCTGCACTTATTTGGAAGTGGGGCACCACAAAGTTTTGGATTCCCCTCAAAGGCAGAAGTGTTGAAGCTTTGGAGTTGGGTGCCTGTTGGTATTGGTCCTTCAAGATTATTGTATGGGACATTAAATTCTTTTAAGAAATTAAGGCTTGCCAATGATGATGGGATTATTCCAGACAAGTGATTCATTGGGAAGTCCAATACCTCTAAATTTTTGAGGTTAGATATTTGGTTTGGAATGACGCCGGAGAAATTGTTGTTGCCAAGAGCCAACCCTCGGAGAAGGTGCAATTGGCCGATCTCAGTAGGTATTTCGCCAACAATGCTATTGTTAGATACCTCTATCCATGGTGGATAAAAAGACAATTTCTGCCATGGAAAACTTTGAATTCCGGTTTTGATACTGAAGAGGAAGATCGGCAATTCAAATTCATATTTGTCTGCTTGAGATGCAATAGGTTCATAAAGCAACCTTGGTAGTCTACAAAGTTGCTTTGGAAACTCCCCTGAAATTCGGTTGTCTGACAAGTTTATAAAAAATAGTCTAGGAAAGAGTCCCCAACCAACTTGGCATTGGCCCTGTGATAACCATACAGGCATTTGACCAGTGAGGTCAGAATTAGCCAAAGACAATAACCGAAGATTTTGGAATCCGTCAAAATCAACCATGTCATCATCAGATGGCATTCCCTCACCATCAATATCTTCATTGCCCCTGTGAGGTTGGTGAATCGGTTATAACCAAGCGAGAGGAAGGACAAGGATTTCAATGAAAGAATCTCAGCTTGTATTTGTCCCTCTAGATGATTTCCAGCCAATCGAATGGCTTTTAGGGACCTACATGAGCAACTTGGAGAGCTTCCCCAAATTGAGAGGAAGCTTGCCACCAAAATGATTAAAGGAGAGGTCAAGGATGGCAAGGTTGGTGAGGTTGACAATTTTATCACTAATGGCTCCATGTAGTGAATTGAGAGGTAATGCAATTTCTTCAAGTTTGGTAACATTATAGATATCTTCTGGAAATAATCCTGAGAGGTTATTATGACCAGCACGAAAAACCTGCAGTTTAGAACACTTCCCTAGCCCAGGAGCAAGGTTGCCACTGAATACATTGGAAGAAAAATCCAATAGCCTAAGGGAGGGAGAAAGATGGAGACAAATAGAGGACAGAACATACCCGGTGAAGGTATTGTTGCTGACATTTAAACTAGTCAAGTTGCTTGCTTGTTGGAAGAATGAAGATGGAATTGCACCAAAGAAGAGATTGCTTGACAAATCAACTGTTCGGATATTGCTGGATGGTAGAGAAAGTGGTAGCTCTCCAGAAAGACGGTTATAGCTCAAATCAAGGATCTCAAGTTGATTTAAAGACAAGAAGAACTGAGTTTCAAGTGAACCATATAGGGAATTGTGGGAAAGGTTCAAGTGGGTGAGATATGTGAGATTTCCAAGTAAAGAGGGAGAGATACCTCCTTTAAGCCCTTTGGAAGGTAAGAGCAAACAAGTGACCCAACCATCTTGATCACAAGTGATTCCCTTCCAACGACAGCAATCAATGGATGTCCAATTTAAAGGAGGAGAAGAGAGAGTGGAGGCAAAGGACAGAAGGGACCTGCATTTAGTTTGTTTGCAGGCATGAATATTTGTGGATATAATGTAAGGGAATAAGACGAAGAGAAGGAAAGCATGAGCCATTAGGTTATAAGCTTGCACTAGCATGTTGCTTTGTGTATGTGCCGTTGCTCACATGTATATTTATATATATATAAGAGCAAACATCTAAACGAATTTGGCCAGTCTCCAATCTGAAGAGTTAATCCAGTTGCTGAAACCCCGTGTCAATTTTCATGCAAGAGGATTCGCCGATAATGGGGAGGAAGAAGTAGATGGGGTCAAGGAAGAGGCCCATGATGCAAATAACGAAGATGTGGTTCCAGAGGGTCACATGTTCGAATCTCGGTTTGAGGATCTGTTACCACCACGAGTACTTCTTCCGGAGCTAGAACGGGGTCGAGAAGTTGCGGATGCCAGTGGAGGCGGCGGAGTACGAGTGGAATGTGTGAACCATTTTTGGGGAGTTTTCGTATTTTTGGGGTTAGGTGTCTTGAGAGTTAGCAGGGCTGGTAAGTGCTGTTGGGGTTTTGGTAGATGGTGGTTGCTGGGCCGGGAGAACTCTTGAACGGGTGGGTGCTGTTAGGGTTTTTTTTACAATAGTTTTAATGTTTTTTAAAATTTTAATCTAATATTTTGAAGTTGTTAGCATCCATATTGGATTAATTCTTCAAATAAGTTTAGTTTCTAGCTTTTCTTAGGTGGGTGATGTAAGTCTTTAGAAGTCATTTTATCAAGGGATAAACTTGTCTTTAAAATATTGAGAATAAGGTGAGTGGAGAAATAGAATAGAGGGGTGGAAATAGCATCCATAAACATGATAATGTTTTTCTGTATGTCTCGTAGCCTGTCAATGGCCAAGTCAAATGGGTATTTAAAATAACAAATGTGTATTGCTTCAATTGGTGAAAACAATCCTGTTAAGTCTTTGAAATTAAAGGTAGGAAGTAATTATTAATAATAATAAGCATATTGTAATGGTTATTATGGAATGCATTTTAATATAAGTAGAATTTTCGAAATTATTTTAATATAAGTAGACTTCCTTGGTGGCTTTATTTTTTGCTTGTCTGGGGGATGAGAGAGAGAGAGAGAGAGAGAGAGAGAGAGAGTGTTGAGTTGATTTTTATTAAAATTCTTCTATTTTTTCTATTTCATATTTCATGTTATTTTATTTTTCAGTATTTAGTTATTTCTAATGTACAAATTGACCAATTTTTCCCACATATTTAACAGCAAATTGGATGAAATGTTGAGGATTTAGACGGCATGAAGGAAATTAATGAAAAATAAAAGTTCATATCAATAATTTTCCAAAAAGAGATAGGGGTAAATCGAAAGATAGGTATAAGTGTTCAGGGGGCAACTCAACAGTTAAGTACAAATTCCCAGATAACATTATGAATAGAACAACATATATTCTTTAAATTTGAGTCCAGTTACTTTCAAAAGAAGGAAAAAAAAGAAAAGAAAAGCAAACTGAAAATGCAAAATAAAAAGTACAACATTAATAATATATATCTAGCCTCTAAGTCTTGTTTTCATCGAGTTGATGCACACTGTTACCATCACATAGACCCAATCTTGTAGATTGTCTATGAATCGAAAATATCCGTATCTCCATGTCTTGATAATAATTAAAGAACCACAAACTCCCCAAAATCCCACAATGAACCCCAACGCAGTGAAAATATAAAACCATGGAAGTTGATGATGCCCATCGCCCTCGTCTTTGTTGTTCTTGTTATCTGCATCCATGTCCTTATTTGGTATGCACTTATTTGGAAGTGGGGCACCACAAAGTTTTGGATTCCCCTCAAAGGCAGAAGCGTTGAAGTTTTGGAGCTGGGTGCTTGTTGGTATTGGTCCTTCAAGATTATTGTATGAGGCATTAAATTCTTTCAAGAAATTAAGACTCGCCAATGATGATGGGATTATTCCAGACAAGTGATTCATGGAGAGGTCCAAAATCTCTAAATTTTTTAGGTGAGATATTTGGTCTGGAACGATGCCGGAGAAGTTGTTGGAGTGAAGAGACAGCCAGCGGAGAAGCTGCAATTGGCCAATCTCAACGGGTATAAAACCACTCATGTTATTGTTGAATAAGTATATTATTGCTGGAAACAAAGACAATTTTTGAGATAGAGAAAGTTGATTTGTAGTTTTTATGCTGCTGAAGACAGGCAATTCAAGTTCATATTGGTCTTCTGCTTGAGATGCAATATTAGGTTCATCAATCATCCTTGGTAGTCTACAAAGTTGCTTTGGAAATTCACCTGAAATTTGGTTGTTTGACAAGTGTATATAAAACAGTCTAGGAAGAGTCCCCAACCAACTTGGAATTGGCCCTGTGATTTAATTAGAACCTAGAGCCAAGATCTCTAGATTCTTGAGCTTTTATAACCATAAAGGTATTTGACCAGTGAGATCAGAATTAGCCAAACTCAACAATCGAAGATTTTGGAATCCATGAAAATCAACCATGTCATCATCAGATGGCATTCCCTCACCCACAAAGGAACCACTAAGCAAGAGTGCGTGAAGATTTTTGCAACTCATCAATATCTTCATTGTCCCTGTGAGGTTGGTGAATCGGTTGTAACCAAGGGAGAGGAAGGACAAGAATTTCAATGAAAAAATCTCAGCTTCTATTTGTCCCTCTAGATGATTTCGAAACAATCCAATGGCTTTTAGGGACCTACAGGAGTAAAGGCTTCTTGGAACTGTACCAGTGAAGTTATTCTTCCTTATGTCAATTTTAGTAAGTTGTCTAAGTCTAGAAAAATCAAGCATGGAGATATCTCCTTCCAAGTTGTTGGATCCCAAACGCAATTCTACAAGATTCGTGCAATTCATCAAAGATGGGGGCAAAGCACCTTCTAAATTGTTGAAATCAAAGGTCACAAACTTCAACTTGGAGAGCTTCCCCAAATTGAGAGGAAGCTCGCCGCCAAAATGATTAAAGGAGAGGTCAAGTATGGCAAGGTTGGTGAGGTTGACAATTTGATCACTAATGGCTCCATATAGTGAATTGAGAGGTAATGCAATTTCTTCAAGTTTGGTAGCATTATAGATAATCTTCTGGAAGTAATCCTGAGAGGTTATTGTGACTTGCACGAAAAACCTGCAGTTCAGAACACTTCCCTAACCCAGGAGCAAGGTCACCATTAAATAGATTGGAAGAAAAATCCAATAGCCTAAGGAAGGGAGAAGAATGTGGGAGACAAATAGAGGATGGGACATACCCTATGAAGCTATTGTTTCTGACATTGAAACTAGTCAAGTTGCTTGCTTGTTGGAAGAATGAAGATGTTTGTGCCTAATAAATCACGGCCATGAACTGACCAAAGGAGCCCCTTTTCTCGGCCCTGGAATTTGCTCAAACGCAGCGTTTCACCAAGTTGTTTTGCCTTCCTGGAGACAAAAGGAACGTTGCCAAGGCATGATCATCTCGGCCTCGATAATAGGCCGAGGCCGAAGCCGAACAAAATCGCGGCCAATGATATCAGAATCAAATCATCACGTGATAGCAGGGTCCCATGCTTCATTTAATGAAGTAATGCCTCTGTTTGTTGCAGCAAACCCACTGGCCACGAATAAGCATTTAATGCATGAGGGAAGGTGGGAAGTGACTGAAGTCAGGGTTTGGCGACAGGAAAGAGTGATTAGACGTGGACATTCTCACAAGAATTCTTGCAGCTTGAGAGAGTAGGTCACCAGCCATCAGAGTAATAAATGCGTCCCCACGGCC
The DNA here is from genome assembly GCF_002207925.1 of Prunus avium. The sequence continues at coordinate 50,680 of NW_018922935.1, read as the reverse complement.
AGAGGCGCAGGAACCCACGATCAAGGCGGCGGCCGAGATTCACCAGGATTTATGGGGTCACACCACCATACTTCACGATCCTAGATGTCGATTGGACTACCCACTTGCTCTAATCAGACTCCACTATGCAGGATTTCAGCCTCGATTACTCCTCCAGGAACCCTTCCTATAAATACAAGGCTCAAGACTACTTTCAAATGGTTCAAACACCAAACCAAAGCCTCCCACGGAGCAACTTATATTTTCCTGTAATGCACTTTCAATATCTTTACTTGTTTTCCTAGGAGTAGTGTTAGACTGTAATGAAGATTCATTCATCAATATATCATACGACCCTTGACTTTCAAGGCGCCAGAGCACCATCTCTGTTACTCATTCATTCACCCCATATATCATACGACCGCCGCTCACTGAGCAGCGCGCCGGAGCACCGCCCAAAACCCACCAACACCATCACTAAACGGCCTTGTAGCTCAGGCCGTGAACCTAACAGCCGAGATTAGTTCCTCTCTCGGCTACAATCGTTTGATTAGAAGACGAGTCTAAACAGGCGCACCACTCAACCATTTCCATCCACATCAACTTCTCGACGCATGGTAGACCGTGCTGGCACGCCCGCGCACAACCGCACCGCACCCAAAAGCAGGAAGCCGCGTGTCAACGCATATCCCCTCGGCCCGGAAACCCAGGCCGTGAGATCTGCGCGGCAGACAGAAGATGGAATTGCACCAAAGAAGTGATTCCTGGACAAATCATCTATCTGGATATTGCTGGATGGTAGAGAAAGTGGTAGCTCTCTAGAAAGACGGTTATAGCTCAAATCAAGGATCTCAAGTCGATCCAAAGACAAGAAGAACTGAGTTTCAAGTGAACCATATAGTGAATTGTGGGAAAGGTTCAAGTGGGTGAGATGTGTGAGATTTCCAAGTAAAGAGGGAGATATACCTCCTTTAAGCCCTTTGGACGGCAAGAGCAAACGGGTGACCCAACCATCTTGATCACAAGTGATTCCCTTCCAACGACAACAATCAATGGATGTCCAATTTAAAGGGGAAGAAGAGAGAGTGGAGGCAAAGGACAGAAGGGAGCTGCGTTCAGTTTGTTTGCAGGCATGAATATTTGTGGATATAATGTAAGGGAATAGGAGGAAGAGAAGGAAGGTATGAACCATTAGGTTATAAGCTTGCACTAGCATGTTGCTTTGTGTATGTGCCATTGCTCGCATGTATATTTATATATATAAGAGCAAACATAACTGCAAATTGAGAAGTCGGCAAACAACTACACAATGCAAATTATTGATATTGAAACCCCTCTATACGTCGAAGATATATTTTCCACTAATGAAACCAAAGAGATGACCCCTTTGTTGGCCACCAGGAGAGGACTTGACCTACTTAATTTGAGGGCTTCACAAAGTAGTCAAAGTTGTTGCCGTGATATATGGTGATAATTTTTCTAGGAAATTTTTGGAAGATATATGGTGTTAGTTTTCTTGCCAGACAGACATGGCCTGTGGCCTGAGAGTGATGGGCATGTCTGCCACTAACCTTGCTTGTAAATAATCGCTCATAATTTGTATCAATTGCCTTTTGGGTTTGTTTGGGATGTGAAATTGGATGAGTTGGTGATGATCACTGGTTCTGATCACTTGTTCTTGTCTTTAAGTTACTAAAGCCAGCAGAAGCACTGAGACTGAGAGACAATAATTTCTTTGTATAATTGTTTTGTGGGTTTTGTTTGTATTGTTGTAGTCACCATTGTTCCTGTATTTAAGTTACTAAGCCAAGCACAAGCACAAGCACTGAGAGAAAAAATTATAGATATAATTGCTTTTTGGGTTTTGTTTAGATTGTTCAATTGATTAGGAGGATGACTAATCGATGAAAAATAAGAGAGCATTGCCCCATCATAGTAGTTTCATTAAACAGTCTTCTGCTTTCTGCAAATATGTGCACTACATGACATGACATGACTAGCACCAAGTAGCAAAGCAAAGATACGATTAATCCAATCAGATACGACCCTGAAAATGTAATCATATTCAGATAAAAAGGCAACCAGGTTTGCACCCAGCAATATGCCAAACAAAATATCATTCCCCTGTCTAGTATTTTCTCCCCCATGACCTGACTGAAGAGAGCGAAATTCAATCCCAGAATCCTGCTATCCCAGGTCAACCTCCCATCCCCATGACATAACTGAAGAAACTAATCAGAAGAGAGAAGAAAAAAATCACCCCACGGAAAGAGGAAGAAGAAAACTGGGGGAGAGAGAAGAAGAAAAAAAGGAAGAGAGAGATAAGAGAGAAGGAAAGGTAAGAGAGAGGAGAGAGAAAAGAGAAGAAATAGATATAAACCGTTCAAATGCGGGACTAATGAAACCCCTCTTCTCGTTGGTTTCATTAGTGGAAGAGTAATGCTATTTAGACACACAACATTGACCACCTTAGCTGACCACCTTATGTGGCAATTGATGTGTCATGCCAAGTCAATTAATGAATGTCGCCATGTCAATTAAAAAACCCTAGTGTTCCTAGTAAGTTGACTCATGTCAACATTCATTAATTGACATGGCATGACACATCAGTTGCCACATAAGGTGGTCAGCTAAGGTGGTCAATGTTGTGTGTCTCAATAGCATTACTCTTCCACTAATGAAACCAACGAGAAGAGGACTTGACCTGCTTAATTTGAGGCCTTCACACAAAGTACTCGAAGTTGTTGCGAAAATATCGTGATTCGAAAATACCGCTGTGTAGAAATTATCTATGCCCAGAAAATAATAGCAACGTTCAACTTTCAGCTTCCTTTCTTCGCCATTTTCAGCTCTCCTCCAATTCTCTGCATTCTAATACAAAGTCTCAAAAGATAAGCTTTTTATGCTAATTGGGCCAAAACTGAGTCGGTTCTGGCCCAACATTTATAATATAAAGTATTGGGTTTTGGCCGAGTTCGATATGATCCGACCCATTTCAGTTTTGGACCAAAAACAAGTCGATCAAACATGGAACTAGACAAAAAAAGAAACGAACAGTACTACTACCGTAATACTTGAAGAAAAGTTAGTTTCCAATATTCAAAAACAAACGAAACCCTAATTTTAAACTAATAACGAATTCATAAAAAAAGATTACCTCTCTTGGGATTGCTGATCAAGGAAGCTGGAAGCGAAAGGCAAAACAAGCTGAAACGTGAAAATTGAAATTGAAAAATAAAAATCCCTTTTTTTTATAAAGAGATACACAGAGAGAGAGAGAGAGAGAGAGAGAGAGAGAAAGTCTTCTTCTTCTTCTTCGTTTTTAATTGTTTGGCTGATTTTAAATTATGGGTAGTTATTTGCATTTGTTTTCTTTCAGGGCTTCATGGAAGAGGTCCATCCGGCGACAATGCAGTGAAAAATTTGTCAGGTGAATCTGTCACACTACAAGAATAATGGTTTTTCGCGACAGTGAAAATGTGTCGCAAAAAGTGCAAAAATCGTCGTAAAACACGATTTGCGACGGCATTGCGACGTTTTTGGATGCGTCGCAATAAAAGGCATCGTAAATAATTCGGGTCGTTTTGCGACGCTTTAAAGACGTCGTAATACCTATTTGTGTCGGTCTTGTGATGGCAGACTAGTGTCACAATAAAGTACTGTTGGATTTAAATTGGGGTTTTATGACAGTGTTTGCGACGCTAGTTCCTGTCACAAAAGTTCATAATGAAATGACTTTTCAGTCCAAATTATAATTGTTTTTTTATATATTTAATATTGTAAACACTGCATCTTAATTTACATGCCCATTCACAATGCTAATGGGATGTTTCAATCGGAATATAAACTATGATATAACAGTCAAATTTAGTTTAAAAGCTTATTCTCAATGGTACTATATCCTCATCAAAGCCAACAAAATTTTCATTCATGTAATTGAAAGCATTGTTCAATACATTCACTTTACAGAACCAATAATTATAAATCAAAAATCTCAAGTCATTATATATAAAAAATAACTATCTCCAGATAGAATGAAAATATTATAAATTCAAGTAGCCAAATAAATAGACTCCAAAATAGTATATTAGTCTTGTACTTGGCCTAATTCTTTACCCTAACCTGAAAAACAATCACAAACCATCAATAAAATGAATGGGAAACATAAAGCAATATGCTAATAAGAAAATGAATAACAAAGTCATCATTATCATGACCAGAAATTATATCATCCGCTTTCAAGCACAGGAAATATCTGATTTGGCTTGCCAATATCCATGTTGTTATAAGATGTATAGGATGTGTCATGACAACTTTATGAACTGAACATATATCCTTTAAATTTGAGTCCAGTTACTTAGAAATGAAGAAGAAGAAAAGAAATGGGTAAAGCAAATTGAAAATGCAAAATAAAAAGTGAAGTTGAAGATATAAATAAAATAAATGAAAATTAGAAAATACAATAGCAGGGTGTAAAAGGTGAAAAGTCTCTTTCGCGACTCTTCTTACTGGGAACTGCCGTTGCGGTGGTTTCCGGCTGCCGATCTATTGTTACCTAAGTGTACATCTCCATGAATTTCAATTGCCCATGGAGGAAGGATCCCTTGGTGTCTTTCCCAAGCATTCTCGTATGACGAAGAAGCTTCGAGCTACTGCGGATTGCGATTCTGAGTGCGATGCGGAGTCTGATTCTAATCCCAATTCGATGCAGGGGTTGATGCAAGCGACTAAGATGGATCTGATGTCGGAGTCTGAGCATACTTCAACGCCGATGGTTGATTTGTTGAAAGAATCTAATGGTAATAAGATGCCTAATTTCTTATCTAGTATTTATAGCTTTCGTGATAAATTGATGAATAAAGTTAATATGACTAAGAATGTGGGGATTGATATTAACTGCTTGGATACTGATTATGAGGGCCTGAATGATGAGGATGATGTATTCATTTCTCGTGGTGAGCGTGGGCCGAGTATACTGTTCTCTGATCGTGCTATGGCTCGATTTTGTGAACCTTGGAAAAATGCTTTGATCATTAAGCTCCTTGGTCGCACTCATACGTATAACTATCTTCATGATCGCTTAGCTCAGAAATGGAGTTTGGTGGAGGGGGG
>NW_018922935.1:24759-38930 GCF_002207925.1 Prunus avium | reverse complement strand
CTCGAGCTACATTCAAAGGGTTCAAACACCAAACAAAAGCCTCCCACGGAGCAACTTATATTTTCCTGTAATGCACTTTCAGTATTTTACCTGCTTTCCTAGGAGTAGTGATAGTTTGTAAGGAAAATTAATTCATCAATATATCATACGACCCTTGATTTTCAAGGCGCCGGAGCACCATCCCTGTTATTCGCTCACTCACCCCAGATATCATACGACCGTCACTCCCTGAGCAGCGCGCCGGAGCACCGCCCAAAACCCACCAAACAACACCACCCAACGGCCTTGTAGTTTAGGCCGTGAACCTAACAGCCGAGACTAGTTCCTCTCTAGGCTACAATCGTTTGATTAGAAGATGAGTTCAAACAGGCGCACCACTCAACCATTCTATCCCCATCAACCAACTCGACGCACGGTAGACCGTGCTGGCACGCCCGCGCACAACCGCACCGCACCCAAAAGCAGGAAACCGCGTGTCAACGCACATCCCCTCGGCCCGGAACTCCAGGCCGCGAGATTCGCGCGGCAGACAGGTGGATGATTTGTTAGGGGTGTCTAGGCTGTGAAATTAGACTAACTTCAATTTGGTGAAGAAGTAGAGGTCTTCACCCTTTTCTAAGTTTTGTCCACCGAAATCATTCCATATATCCCATGGCTCTTTCTTACCATAAAGATTGAATTCTGACACAACGTTGCTATACTTAAATGGTGTGCCAGAAACCTTGTTAAGAAGATAATACCTCAATAACTCATCATCGCTTGGACGAAACTTAAATCCAATTGGAACATCAACATACTCACAAGGTGCCATATATAAGTATGTGTAGTTTCCTCTTGGACTTTGCTGAGAAGAGAAGGCTAAAGATGAAATATTTCTTGGTTTCTTGGAAAGGAAAGAAAAGGAGTACGTATGTGAAATTAGAGATTGTGTTGAGAAGAATAATTCTAGGGTATTATTGATAGAGCCAAAAGGCTAAGTATTTATAGAGATATTACAAGCTTAACTAGGAAAACTAGGTTACTTGGAGACTACTCCAAATCAATTACAATCAACTAATAAAAGGAAACTAAATAACAATTAAATAACGTTCCTAATTTCCAACACTCCCCCTCAAGTTGGAGGGTGGATATCAAGAACGTCCAACTTGCACAAGAGATTGTGAAAGGTGTTACTCCCAAAGGTTGCTGATAATGAGGCAGCGGTGTGCTGCTGTAAAGGGGGTTGTTGCTCCTCTCAAATTCGACGATGTATGAGAGTCATGAGTTGAAGGAAGCAGCACCCAAATAAAGTTGTGCTGATGTTCAGCGTATGTTGCATGTATGGAGGCTGTTGTTGATGTTGCTGATGTGCAACAAATATTGTGGATGATGCCTTGAGGCTGAATAATGATGCTACTGGGGCAGCTGAATGATGGTGTTGCTGGTGCAACTGATTGATAATGTTGCTGGTGCAGTTGTGCGGAAGCATGATGGTGTGCAGCTGCTTGTGTGACAATGTGTCTATCTCCCATATCTGCGTGTGCCCCTCAAATTCGAAGCTTGTAGAGGGTCGAGATTTGGAAAAGGAGAAGAGAGAATGAAAAATAATGATGAAAGAGAGATAAAAAAAACAAAATAGAAAAGGAGCAAAGCCAAGAAGATGGCGTGAAAGTGATTTTTTTTTTTTTTTTTGAAAAATGACCCACCGAAAAAAGGATATGACCCATCGAAAAAGTTGACAAAAAAAGAAGAAGAATTGGGTGATGTGGAGACAGAAAGAAAATAGCAAACTTGGCCAAGAAAAAAGTTAGGTAGAGAAAGAAAACAAAAAATTGGGTTTGATGTGAAGCCTCAAAGAGAGAAACTGATATATCAACAAAGGAGAGAAAGTGAAAGCTCATGTTGGGTTTTCGTGTGCAAAGAAGCGATGGCAACACAGAGAGAAAAAGGACCAGCAGTTGTGCAAAGGTGCTCTCAGGAAGATTACGATCGATGGCTTGGATATGAGCGATTGATCGTTTCTAGGCAGGGGCAAAGAATCAATGAACACAGTGGCTGGTCAACAGCGGTGGTGCTAGTGTTAGTGTAGAGCCTCCTGCGTTTGTTGGAGATGTCGTGGGTTGTCCAAAGACATGATGGCTCAGTGAGCATTGACGAGGCTCACGGAGGAAATAAACTGCTCAGTGAGCAGTGACGAGGCTCATGGAGGAACCGCAATGAAGACGGCATGGTAAGAAAATGATGGATAAGCTTGATGAAGGCCGAAGATGGCGCGGTTGTGGCAAGCGTAGTCTGACATGAAAACATGGGCTCAATCTGATTGCAACAGAGAGCATGACTAGATATGGCTCAATATGATTTGTATAGAGAGCATTACTTGGAGGTATGAAAAACATAAGGAAATTGCAGCACCAAAGAAGGGTGCGACTGCTGGTTTAGTTAGATGTAGGAAGTGTGGGATAGTATGGCTTTGGTAGCGGGAATAAAATATTGATCATTGAGGAGAGGGTGAACAAGATGACTGTACAAGATGAATACCCATCATGGGTGAAGGATGAAAAGCGCCAACGACTCTCAATTTGGCAGAGGATTTCAAAGATTAGCAACTAGGGTTGTGAAACATCGGATCGTGAAGAAAATGAGGTTTGTAAAAAGTTTCAAGAGACGCCCTAGAATCGGTGCTCTAATACCATGTGAAATTAAAGATTTTATTGAGAAGAATAATTCTAGGGTGTTATTGATAGAGCCAAAAGGCTAAGTATTTATAGAGATATTACAAGCTTAACTAGGAAAACTAGGTTACTTGGAGACTAACCCAAATCAATTACAATAAACTAATAAAAGGAAACTAAATAACAATTAAATAATGTTCCTAATTTCCAACATAGGCCCCATTTGATTTGAGTTGTTTAGTTTGTTTAGTTTGTTTAGTTTGTTTGGGGTTTTCCCCCCAATTCACCAAATAAAAAAATGCAAAATAAAAAGTACAATTATTAATAATATATATCTAGCCTCTAACCCCTCTTTTCATCATGTTGAGGGGGACTGTTATCATCAAATAGAGGAGCATATCTTGTAGATTGTCTATGAATCGAAAATACGTATATCTCCATGTCTTGTTAATAACTAAAGAACCACAAACTCCCCAAAATCCTACTATGAATCCCGATGCTGCAAAGACATAAAACCATGGAATCACATTTTCCACGTCTTTATTGTTCTTGTTATCTACATCCATGTCCTTATTTGGTCCGCAGTTATTTGGAAGTGGGGCACCACAAAGTTTTGGGTTCCCCTCAAACGCAGAAGCTTCGAAGCTTTGGAGCTGGGTGCCTGTTGGTATCGATCCTTCGAGGTTATTATATGAGACATTAAATTCTTTTAAGAAATTAAGGCTCGCCAATGATGATGGGATTATTCCAGACAAGTGATTCATGGAGAGGTCTAAAATCTCTAAATTTTTTAGGTTAGATATTTGGTCTGGAATGACGCCAGAGAAGGTGTTGGAGTCAAGAAAAAGCAAGCGGAGAAGATGTAATTGGCCGATCTCAGCAGGTATATAACCACTAATGTTATTGTTAGATAAGCGTATCATTGCTGGAACAGAAGACATTTTTTGTTGTAGAACAGTTTGCTTTGTGTATATGCCGAAGTTGCTGCTGCTGAAGATAGGCAATTCAAATTCATAACCAGTGTCGTCTAATTGAGATGAAATATTAGGTTTATATACCAACCTTGGTAGTCTACAAAGTTGCTTTGGAAATTCACCTGAAAATTGGTTCTCTGACAAGTAGATATGAAACAGTCTAGGCAGAGTCCCCAACCAACTTGGAATTGGCCCTGTGATTTGATTAAAATCCAGTCGCAAGATCTCTAGATTCTTGAGCTTTGATAACCATACAGGCATTTGACCAGTGAGGTCAGAATTAAACAAACTCAATAACCGAAGATTTTGGAATCCATCAAAATCAACCATGTCATCATCAGATGGCATTCCCTCACCTTTAAAGGCACCATCAAGCATGAGTACGTGAAGACTTTTGCAACTCATTAATATCTTCATTGCCCCTGTGAGGTTGGTGAATCGGTTGTGACCAAGGCAGAGGAAGGACAAGGATTTCAATGAAATAATTTCAGCTTGTATTTGTCCCTCTAGATGATTTCTACTCAATCCAATGGCTTTTAACGACCGACATGAGTAAAGGCTTACAGGAACCGTACCAGTGAAGTTATTCCACCTGAGGTCAAGTTTAGTAAGTTGACTCAGTCTGGAGAAATCAAGCATGGAGATATCTCCTTCCAAGTTGTTGTTTAACAAATGCAGTTCTACAAGGTTTGTGCAATTTATCAAAGACTGGGGCAAAGAACCTTCTAAATTGTTGAAATCAAGGGTCACCAATTTCAACTTGGAGAGCTTCCCCAAATTGTGAGGAAGCTCGCCATTCAATTGATTAAAGTAGAGGTCAAGGATTGCAAGGTTAGTGAGGTTGGCAATTCTATCACTAATGGCTCCATGTAGTGAATTGAGAGGTAATGCAATTTCTTCAAGTTTGGTGGCATTATAGATATCTTCTGGAAATAATCCCGAGAGGTTATTATGACCGGCACGAAAAACCTGCAATTTGGAACACTTTCCTAGCCCAGGAGCGAGGTTGCCACTGAATACATTGGAAGAAAAATCCAATAGCCTAAGGAAGGGAGAAGAATGTTGAAGACAAATAGAAGATGGGACATACCCTGTGAAGCTATTGTTGCTGACATTGAAACTAGTTAAGTTGCTTGCTTGTTGGAAGAATGAAGATGGAATTGCACCAAAGAAGTGATTGCTGGACAAATCAACTGTCTGGATACTGCTGGATGGTAGAGAAAGTGGTAGCTCTCCAGAAAGACGGTTATAGCTCAAATCAAGGATCTCAAGTCGATTCAAAGACAAGAAGAACTGAGTTTCAAGTGAACCATATAGTGAATTGTGGGAAAGGTTCAAGTGGGTGAGATGTGTGAGATTTCTAAGTGAAGAGGGAGAGATACCTCCTTTGAGCCCTTTGGAAGGCAAGAGCAAATGGGTGACCCAACCATCTTGATCACAAGTGATGCCCCTCCAACGACAGCAATCAAGGGATGTCCAATTTAAAGGAGGAGAAGATAGAGTGGAGGCAAGGGACAGGAGGGAGCTGTGTTCAGTTTTTTTGCAGGCATGAATATTTGTAGATATAATGCAAGAGAATAAGAAGAAGAGAAGGAAGGCATGAGCCATTAGGTTATAAGCTTGCACTAGCATGTTGCTTTGTGTATGTGCCGTTGTTCACATGTATTTACATATATAAGAGCAATGATGCTTGGAAAGGATGCAAACATCAGTACAAATTGAGAAGTCGGCAAACCAGAAAGAAGACCCTCTTCTATAAGATTTCAAAACCTTTGGGCCACCAGGAGAGGACTTGACCGTGATATATTTGATAAACAAAATCCTAATTGAATTCAAACTGGAATCTGTTTTGACTATTTCCTTTTATTTTTATGGCAGCTGATAACTGGTACCAGCTCATCTTCCATGTCAATCACTCAAAGTCCAAGTTCAAAGTTGTTTTTCTTGTTGATTCTTCTAAGAAAATTCAAAATTGGAGGATAATCATTCTTTCCAAGTTTGCTCCTGCTTGATGGTGAAAGACGACCATGCCCCTACGCTCTCAAGTCTGCTATGATAGGCTGGCTACGTTATTTCTTGGAAACAGCTTGACCCTTTCAATGATAACTTTTTTTTCTTTGGTCAAAACTTTTTTTATTATTCACGGATCATGCATTCTTTCTGTTTCTTTTTAACTTTTTTTAGTTAAAAATAATAATTCTTAGTAATCAAAGGTTGTACGGGCAAGAAAATTTCTTAATAGCAAATAATAATAATAATTGAAATATGGAAAGTTTATTTATCTTGGTAATTCAATATTGGAAAGTTGGTAAAGTTGGACGAAATTTATCGATGATGTATTATGAGGTTCATATGTATTCACGATGTAGAATCGTTGATAACCGTATGTAGTCGATATATTCATGACTTGGGAAAAATAAACCATTCATTTGTCTACTATTTGAGGATTTAATTGTCTACAATTATTACTTTGAATTTTTCTATTTGTAGTGGGACTAACCGTTATAATAAATCAAAAGCTAGAGGTTAAGGATTTTAATTTTATTTATTATAAAAATATGGTAATTAAACAAAATTAACTCAAATGCTAGAACTAGTGAAGGCTTTAGTCTTTTCACTTTTGGAATGGTGAAATATTTGGTGGGGTTGGGATTCGAGTTTGAATAGAATAGGAGAAAACGACAAAGACAGACAGAATCAGATTCTCTTTATTTTGTCAATTTCTCCCACTCATTCTATTTTGTTTGTGTTTTTCTTTTGTTGCCCACTGCTCACTTTTGATCCCTCTGTTCCATCTTCTCGTGCGTTTATCCCTCTCTTGGGCTGCGTTCTTGCACCACTGCTCAAAGTTTCAATTATAAACTCATGAATTTTAGTAAAAGTAAAATGAAATTCTTTTAAGTCCTTGGGTTATAACAAATCCCTATTTTTATTCTTTTTGGTGCAAGAATGATAATTCTCTATCTTATAGTGTAGTACGGTAATATGACCACATAGTACTTAAAATGGAAAAATATCAACTTAGTCCATCCATATTATAACACTTATATGAGCTATATTACGTGCAAGAGTGGAACTAAATTTTTTCCAAAGGGTGGGCTAATATTTTGTTAAACAAAATTAAGTCAAACCAAGAACAACTAAATTTTAATTTTTTTGAACTTGAACGGTTCAATTAACATGACATAAGACTAGAAAACTACGACTTTTCTTAACTACCCAACCATAAAAGTGAAGAATTTGCACATATAGGAGTTGGCTGGGGTGGGCTAAATGTCAAAATCTTGAAATTACGTGCTATAAAAAATAATTTTGATTAAGGTTGCACTGGGCAACAGTCGAGGGTAGCCTATATGTAGTTCCACCATTACTACGTGACCGGACTCCAGCACTACTATATAATTTCTCGTTAATTACAGAGAAGGTGTCTAATTTAAAGCACAAACTTCTATTAAAATATATAGTTGCATAAGAAATGCTTGAAGCATTTGTTTACATTATAAAATTGTCCATCTCTAGGGAACGAAGGGCCATAATTAATTAAACGTAGAACTGTTGGATTTGTTTAATTCATGAGAGTTCACCAAGGAATTTCCTAATGTTTCTCAAAATTGTAAACCACATTAGGTCTCAAGCACGATGAGAGGACTGGACCTTCTAGCAGTTTCTATGAACTAGTGTAGGAGAAGCAGGAGAAGCAGTGCTGGTCAAGTCTTATCTTAACATTACATACATTGACATCTTATTGATGTTACGTACACTGCAGGAGAAGCAGAACCTTCGTAGCAAATCTTATTCTTCGCTCTTCATTCACAAGTCACTACCATCTGTCAACTACATGACCAAACAGATGAGCTTAATTTAGAAAATGGTATATCAAGCAAAAGATGAAAGGCATAATTATATTTAAGCATTTAAAGCACAAACTTCTGTTATATATATATAGTTGCATAGGAAATGCTTGAAGCATTTGTTTACATTATCAAATTGTCCATCTCTAGGGAACAAAGGGCCATAATTAATTAAACGTAGAACTGTTGGATTTGTTTAATTCATGAGAGTTCACCAAGGAATTTCCTAATGTTTCTCAAAATTGTAAACCACATTAGGTCTCAAGCACGATGAGAGGACTGGACCTTCTAGCAGTTTCTATGAACTAGTGTAGGAGAAGCAGGAGAAGCAGTGCTGGTCAAGTCTTATCTTAACATTACATACATTGACATCTTATTGATGTTACGTACACTGCAGGAGAAGCAGAACCTTCGTAGCAAATCTTATTCTTCGCTCTTCATTCACAAGTCACTACCATCTGTCAACTACATGACCAAACAGATGAGCTTTAGAAAATGGTATATCAAGCAAAAGATGAAAGGCATAATTATATTTAAGTCTATGCGACTCAATTGAACAACTTATACTACTTTATAAACCATCCAACCAAAATTCGATTTGAACCAACTCATATTGTAATTTGTAACAAGAGACCTGATGAGAGAAGAATTTTTTTTTTTTTGGTCTGAACCACGAGGTGGTCCTGGATGGGCCCCAACTATGGGTGGCACCTTTAAGCCTTAACCACAACCCAGACTAATCCCCGCTCACACCGGGTCGGCCCGTAAGGGGTAAAATGCTGGCCAAAGTGGTGACTCCGTACAAGAGCAGGGATCGAACCCCTGACCTCTCTTAAGGAATGAAAGTGCCGAACCACTCACACCAAACACCTTGGTTAGAGAAGAAATTTTGATACAGTAAATGGTAAGGTAAATTCTCTCAACAATTTGAACCCAAAAAGGATTCTCATTTTAATGGGTTCCATGATGGGTGGGACGATCTCAAATTAAACTTGGTCTCAAATCCGAGAACTTGTAGCCCAAAATCATATCCCGTTTTGGATTTCATTGAACACGTAAAGGGAGATTCTCACTATAGTTATCTTAATTGGTGCAATAAGATAATTTCCAAGCATCTTATCTACTATCATGGCTTCAGGTTAAGAGAATATTACAGAGGGAGTTGCGGAAGGAGCAGAGCTGCACGGGTAGATGGGTTATGATGAAGTCGTAGAGGAAGAGAGTGAATAAGATTGTTGGGAAACATACATGAAATCAAATTAAAGAAGAGAGATAATAGAAAGAAGAAAAAAAAGAATGAGAGAGAGAGGAGTTTTAGAAGTTTGTGTTTGTTGCTAATAAAGTAATAAATGCAAAGTTAAGTGCATCTTAAATGAATTTTGAACCGTTAGATTGGGATAGATCTAAAGGCTAAAGATGTGTGTAAAAAAATGTGGTTTTATGTGTGTCCCCCATCCTGACCCATATATATATATAAGAGCAACAATTCTTGAATATGATGCAAATTAAAGTCCACAATGCCTTCAAAGTACTCAAAGTTGTTGCCGTGACTAATGGTGATAATTTTTCATTCAATTGGGAATATATATGGCCTCAGAATGACAGTGGCAGTCAAGCCTTATCCAACGTTACATTGACGTCCTTATTGATGTTAAACTGCAGGAGAGGCAGAACCTTCGTAGCAAATCTTCTCTCTCTTCATTCACAAGTCACTAGCATCTGTTAACTACAGGACCAAAAGACGAAAGGCATAAAACATAACTAATCTAGAAATCCCTGCACCAATAGCCACACACTCAGTAAATTGATGGATATATTAAACCCAACAAATTAATATATCAGTCTCTGAGTTGATTCAATTGAACAACTTATGCTGCAACGTCAGCAATGTATTGATATGTTCAAATGCTGACCAAATATTTTTGTAGAGAATGAATCTGTCACATGACGTCGCGCTTCTATGCCCATTCTCTGCGCAAAGATCTAAAGGCTAAAGATGTGTGTAAAAAAATGTGGTTTTATGTGTGTCCCCCATCCTGACCCATATATATATATAAGAGCAACAATTCTTGAATACGATGCAAATTTAAAGTCCACAATGCCTTCAAAGTACTCAAAGTTGTTGCCGTGACTAATGGTGATAATTTTTCATTCAATTGGGAATATATATGGCCTCAGAATGACAGTGGCAGTCAAGCCTTATCCAACGTTACATTGACGTCCTTATTGATGTTAAACTGCAGGAGAGGCAGAACCTTCGTAGCAAATCTTCTCTCTCTTCATTCACAAGTCACTAGCATCTGTTAACTACACAGGACCAAAAGACGAAAGGCATAAAACATAACTAATCTAGAAATCCCTGCACCAACAGCCACACACTCAGTAAATTGATGGATATATTAAACCCAACAATCTGCGGGTCTTGGATAAGTTTAGCCATAGCCAAGGGAGAACTCTCTTGGGTTACAATCACAAAGAAATCATGTTTCACCGTTCTTAACTGTCTCTAGGGCCCCCACTGTTGCACAATTTGTCACACTTTACCCCCTGAAACTCAAATTTCCGTTTCACTTTGTCCATATTCATCAACTCCATAAAAAATAACAGAGCTTTGAGCTGTGAAGAGCAAAATGTTGAAATTGATAACAGTCAAGCCATACGTTGATGCCCTGTTTGTGTTATAAAAATCTTTTATATTAATTCATATTAGACTAGATATAATAACTTTCATATATTAAGAAATCAAGGGTCACAAATTTCAAATTCCCAAAAATAATAAGTGAGAAATCACAGCAAAAACACTAAAAAGATGCACCAGACGCATCGGATGAATATGTTAAAGCCAAGATATGGAATCAAACGTCTGCTTTATTTTGTCGGCGCTGGCTGTGAGTCATGAATTTTCATTTCAATTTTAAGTCTTCTTCTTCTTCTTCTCTCTTCCCTTTTTAAATGGTAGGCTGATTTTAAATTCTGGGTAGTTATTTGCACTGTTGGAATCAACAAATGGCGTGAGCTTCAGTGCAAGTCCATTTTACAACAGCAGCAGCAGCAACAACAGCTCCTTGAAAATGCCGCAAATGCCCTTGAGTGATCTCCAGGTTTAAGGCAAATTTTCAAATTTTGTCATGGAATTTGGCAAGTAAGCTTGATCTTTGGCTTCATTTTGAGTTTGATCAAATCGCTAATCTGAGTATTCAGTGTACAAATTTGAATGGTAATGGGGATTGTCAAGATTTCGATTTTGTATACATTTGTGCTTCATTTGTGACATTTTCTCTCTAGTTTATAGTTTGATTCGGGCAGTATACAACATTCTTGGGGATGACTCAAATAGCGAGATTATTGATATTGTGAGTAGAAGGTGAGATTATTGGTGTGTGTATGTGCGCGCGCGCATTGGGGGTTGCTATTGTGAGTACCAAAGAGCTTTCTCATCTTAGAATATGTATGTCTATTGAAGCTGTGGATTCTAATCCAAATCGAGGCGAATTTGTCATCTGTGAATAATGCTAGGTAAGAGTTCATGCAGTCTTTATCTAAAGATGCTTTGGCATAAGGTGCCTTGGGGTTCCCCATAGAAATACCATAGCATGCATGCTTCTATTTATTCACTTTGGATAGTCATGCAGTGCACTATTTTATTTGTTGGTTATCAGAACAACTTACTCTTGAAGATTGTAATTATATGTTAGTAGACCTTGTATTTGTGTAGATGCTACGTTAAACCATCTTCAAGTACATAAACAAGCAGGTTTTTCAAGTACATAAACAAGCATCTTCAAGTGCGATGTATGTGATTTGTAGGGCGATGAGAGTTCTGTAGTTTTCTACTGTTATGTCATGGATTTTGCAGCATGCTCCCTTTCAACTATCCTCGGATGCTTATGCATAATCAATTGGAGGTTCTAACTTCTAACTTCACATAATGTAGCCAAAACCATGAGGCAATCACTTCACTGAGTTCTGCAACCTTCTCATAATGCAGGTGATATGTAATGCTAGTTTTCTTCAAAGTTTTCACTCAGTTTCTAAATAAATCTGTCAAA
Organism: Prunus avium; assembly: GCF_002207925.1. The sequence continues at coordinate 27,405 of NW_018922935.1, read as the reverse complement.
ATGAGTTTCATGATAACGGAGTTTGCAAAAATTAAGGGGATGTCTACAATAGGAGAAATTTTTATATGTTCCTGGTACACCACGTGGCTGGTACATAGGACATGTGGAATTATTGTCCAACTTACTGCATTTCATAATTCCACATGTCCTATGTTTATTGGATGGTACACCAGCCACGTGGTGTACCCGAAACATATAAAAATTTCTCCTTTTTATGACATCTGGCGGGCTGTATTGGAAACATTCCATATGTCCTTCGTCTATTGGATGGTACACCAGCCACGTGGTGTACCCGGAACACCCAAAAATTACTCCTTTTTATGACATCTGGCGGGCTGTATTGGAAACATTCCATATGTCCTTCGTCTATTGGATGGTACGCCAGCCACGTGGTGTACCCAGAACACCCAAAAATTGAAATGCAGTAAGTTTGACAATAATTCCACATGTCCTATATTTATCGGATGGTACACTAGCCACGTGGTGTACCCGGAACATATAAAAATTTCTCCTCCAATAGAGTAATTTTTGTGCAAGAATCTACCAAAATCAACTTTATTATCACCATGATAATTATGGCAAACTTTATTAAAATCAAATAATATTACAAATATACTAATATGTGAGAAGAGTACACACAAATAATGGTGAGTAACCAAAACCAAATTGGTTACTTTGAAATGGTGACCACTGCCTCATTTTTTTTTTTTGTAACGTGAAGAAATCACATCCGAAAAAGAAGAAATAATTATAAGAACAAGCAGTGCCTTATTACATAAGAAGACATAATTAAAAAACAGAGAAAATAAATCCTCCTCCTCCAAAGGATGCAACCCTTTCCTCTCCCACTCATACTCACCTCCCCACACTTGCGGACCCAGAAATTTTTTAGCGGAGGTGCAATATTCACTAAGTATGAAAAATGGTTTTTCGGAATAATCATTTTCTCAAGATAATTTTTGGCGGCTTTTGTTCCTTACACATCAAATAAGAAAACTTGATTTTGTGGGATTTTAGTACAAAGTATATATTGACTTAATGAGCCATCATTTTTAGCCTAAATCGTATTTTGCACTAAAACTGAATTTTCATATTTTGATTGGGTGGGAATTTGATTTTCTAGTATTTTTATTTGAATCCAAATGGGGGGTACTTCCTTATTTACATTGTAAACTTAAGTAAATGGAGTAATATAAAAATAAATAAAAGTAAAAGGACAAAGACATTTACTTAAATGTTGAAGATGGAAATAGGGTAATCTGTACACCAGTTGAGCAAAGGGGCAATTTCAAGCACCTACAATGGTTTTTCCGGCAAGGGCTGCACCTCCTTGCGCCTTAGTAGGTCCGCCTCTGCCTCCCCATCCCCAGCTCAGCCTCTCCAAAACTCTCTCTCTCTCTCTCGACGACGAGGGTTTTCAGAGCAAGAGAGGCGGTTATGGCTTCTTGCATTTGGAGCTTGAAGGCCATGTCGAGTTCAGAGTCTGGGGTTTTTTTTTACCTACTGGAAAATAGCATGCCTAAGTGCTCCCTTTTAACCATTGGAAATAAGCTGGTTCCAGCACCTCCCTTTACCTATTGGAAATAAAGGAAAACCATCACTCTCTATAAATTGGGAGGCATTTGCTAGGCAAAATCAACCTCTCTTGGTTGCTGCAAGCTTCTCAACAACCATGAGAACTCATCTTCCTTCCTCCTCACCAAGCATAACTCCAAGATTTTCCTAAAAAAATTTAGATGCAAGAGTGGAACTAAAAAATTTCTAAAGGGTGGGCTAATATTTTGTTAAACGATAAAACAAAATTAAGTCAAACCAAGAACAACTAAATTTAAATTTTTTTTGAACTTGAATGAATCAATTAACATGATATAAAACTAGAAAACTACGACTTTCTTAACTACCCAGCCATAAAAGTGAAGAATTTGCACATATGGGAGTTGGCTGGGGTGGGCTAAATGTCAAAATCTTGAAATTATGTGCTATAAAAAGTAGTTTTGAACAAGGTTGCACTGGGCTACAGTGGAGGGTAGCCTATATCTAGTTCCACCATTACTACGTGACCGGACTCCAGCATTGTTGTATAATTTCTTGTTAATTACAAAGAAGGTGCCTAATTTGAAGCACAAACTTCTGTTAAAATATGTAGTTGCATAGGAAATGCTTGAAGCATTTGTTTACATTATCAAATTGTCCACCTCTAGTGAACAAAGGGCCATAATTAATTAAACGTAGAACTGTTGGATTTGTTTAATTCATGAGAGTTCACCAAGGAATTTCATAATGTTTCTCGAAATATGATGAGGGGGGGAATTACTTTTCCCTCACTGATGATATCAAAATACAATTAATATAAATGAGGCAATTTGTAGAGGAACAAGCATAAATCTTTTTCATGTATAAATCCTATCCTAGGATTCTGATGTGATTCCTTTTTTTAAGCCTAAAGGCATAAAATTCCATGATCCCTAGTGACCGTATGGTATACATAAGATGTTTTATGCCTATCTTCTTGTACTGTCCAATCTGCCAAAAACCTGTTTTTAATTATATTGGAACTTTGAGAAGATTTTGGCCCCAAGTTTTGTGTAAGTTTGTAACACTTTCTTTTGTTTTATAGGGATTGGGAGCTGATATATTCATGAATTG
>NW_018922935.1:0-23777 GCF_002207925.1 Prunus avium | reverse complement strand
TGTGAGAGAGAGAGAGAGAGAGAGAGAGAGAGAGAGAGAGAGAGAGAGAAGGCTGTGGGAGTGTTGGGTTGATTTTTATTAAAATTCTTCTATTTTTTCTATTTCATATTTCATGTTATTTTATTTTTCAGTATTTAGTTATTTTTTATGTACAAATTTGACGAATTTTTCCCACATATTTAACGGCAAATTGGATGAAATGTTGAGGATTTCCCAAGTTTTGTGTAAGTTTGTAACACTTTCTTTTGTTTTATAGGGATTGGGAGCTGATATATTCATGAATTGGATCTTTCTTTTTGTTTTTTTTTCTTTTGTTTTATATATACAAGTGTTATTGGGGATGGGGTTTTCTCACATACACATACTATCAAGGTGACATGAGAGTTCGAAATTAAGACCACTGATTTACAAATCAAGGCCGTTTTCCATTAGACTAGACTCTATTGGCTTCATGAATTGTAATTTTGACTATATTATAAGGGACTGAAAATTTGACCTATTCTTCCCCCATCTTCGCTCACCACTTGGTCAATCCCGGACATTAAGAAGGCAGTAGTCTTTGGTGATCAAACATGATTAGGAACATCAATACTTTGTTACCTCCATGATTAGTAACAAACTAATGTTTTTGTTTCCAAACTCGTTAATTACAAATATTGTTTGAATACAATATTCATCGAAAGTGAGTAATCAGGAATCAATAACCACTTGCATCTAATTTTTTGATTTTCTTATAGTCTTGAAAGCAACGCAGTTATAAAGGATTTTGAAAGGAAGAATGCGCGGTTGGTATTGGTCCTTCAAGATTATTGTATGAGGCATTAAATTCTTTCAAGAAATTAAGACTCACCAATGATGATGGGATTATTCCAGACAAGTGATTCGTGGAAAGGTCCAATACTTCTAAATTTTTTAGGTTAGATATTTGGTCTGGAATGATGCCGGAGAAGTTGTTGGAGTCAAGAGCCAACTTGCGGAGAAGCTGCAATTGGCCTATCTCAGCAGGTATATAACCACTAATGTTATTGTTAGATACGTCTATCCATCCTGGTAAAAAATACAATTTTTGCTGTGGAAAAGTTTGATTTCCATTTATGCTGACGCTGTTGCTAGTGAGAGGAAATTCAAATTCATATTCGTCTACTTGAGATGCAATATTAGGTTCATAAAGCAAACTTGGTAGTCGACAAAGTTGCTTTGGAAATTCACCTGAAATTCGGTTGTCTGACAATCTTATATAAAATAGTTTAGGAAGAGTCCCCAACCAACTTGGAATTGGCCCTGTGATTTGATTAGAACTTAGACACAAGATCTCTAGATTCTTGAGCTTTGATAACCATAGAGGTATTTGACCAGTGAGGTTAGAACTTTCCAAAGCCAAGACCCGAAGATTTTGGAATCCATGAAAATCAACCATGTCATCATCAGATGGCATTCCCTCACCCACAAACGAACCACTAAGCAAGAGTGCGTGAAGACTTTTGCAACTCAAAAATATCTTCATTGCCCCTGTGAGGTTGGTGAATTGATTGTAACCAAGAGAGAGGAAGGACAGGGATTTCAATGAAAGAATCTCAGCTTCTATTTGTCCCTCTAGATGATTCCAAGTCAACCGAATGGCTTTTAAGGACCGACATGAGTAAAGGCTTACTGGAACCGTACCAGTGAAGTTATTCATCATTAGGTCAAGTTTAGTAAGTTGACTAAGTCTGGAAAAATCAAGCATGGAGATATCTCCTTCCAAGTTGTTGGATCCCAAACGCAATTCTACAAGTTTTGTGCAATTCATCAAAGATGGGGGCAAAGTACCTTCTAAATTGTTGAAATCAAAGTTCACAAACTTCAACTTAGATAGCTTCCCCAAATTGAGAGGAAGCTCGCTGCCAAAATGATTATAGTAGAGATCAAGGGTTGCGAGGTTAGTGAGGTTGATAATTTTATCACTAATGGCTCCATGTAGTGAATTGAGAGGTAATGCAATTTCTTCAAGTTTTGTAGCATTATAAATATCCTTTGGAAATAATCCTGAGAGGTTATTGTGACCGGCACGAAAAACCTGCAGTTTGGAACACTTCCCTAGCCCAGGAGCAAGGTTGCCGCTGAATACATTGGAAGAAAAATCCAATAGCCTAAGGAAGGGAGAAGAATGTTGGAGACAAATAGATGATGGGACATACCCTGTGAAGGTATTGTTGCTGACATTGAAACTAGTCAAGTTGCTTGCTTGTTGGAAGAATGAAGATGGAATTGCACCAAAGAAGTGATTGCTAGACAAATCAATTGTCCGTATATTAATAGATGGTAGAGAAAGTGGTAGTTCTCCAAAAAGACGGTTATAGCTCAAATCAAGGATCTCAAGTTGATTCAAAGACAAGAAGAATGAGAATGAAGATGGAATTGCACCAAAGAAGTGATTGCTGGACAAATCAACTGTCCGTATATTAATAGATGGTAGAGAAAGTGGTAGTTCTCCACAAAGACGGTTATAGCTCAAATCAAGGATCTCAAGTTGATTCAAAGACAAGAAGAATTGAGTTTCAAGTGAACCATACAGTGAATTGTGGGAAAGGTTCAAGTGGGTGAGATGGGTGAGATTTGCAAGTGAAAAGGGAGAGATACCTCCTTTGAGCCCTTTGGAAGGTAAGAGCAAACGGGTGACCCAACCATCTTGATCACAAGTGATGCCCTTCCAACGACAACAATCAAGGGATGTCCAATTTAAAGGAGGAGAAGATAGAGTGGAGGCAAAGGACAGGAGGGAGCTGTGTTCAGTTTGTTTGCAGGCATGGATATTTGTAGATATAATGCAAGAGAATAAGAGGAAGAGAAGGAAGGAATGAGCCACTAGGTTATAAGCTTGCACTAACATGTTGCTTTGTGTATGTGCCGTTGCTCACATGTATTTACATATATAAGAGCAATTATGCTTGAAAAGGATGCAAACATCAGTACAAATTGAGAAGTCGGCAAACAACAACCACAATGCAAATTGTGTGGTTGAAGAGATATTCCCACTAATGAAACCAGAGAGAAGAACTCATTGGGTCTTAAGGGATATTCCCACTAATGCCGTTTTCAGATTTGGATGCAAACATCACTGCAAATTGAGAAGTCGGCAAACAACAACCACAAAATGCAAATTATTGATATTGAAACCTTTGGGCCACCAGAAGAGGACTTGGCCTTCACAAAGTACTCAAAGTTGTTGCCGTGATAAACGTTTTCCCTTTTTCTTTTTCTTTTTCACTAAATAGAAAAAAAGAAAATATATGTGATAAACAGAATCCTTGTTGAATTCAAACAAGGCAGCTGATAACCGATACCAGCTCATCTTCCATGTTAATCACTCAAAGTCCAAGTTCAAAGTTATTTTTCTTGTTTTTCTTGTTGAGGGTGGATGTGGACCCCACCACCTTGTTCTGTTTATTTTGTCAATTTCTCCCACTTTCTATTTTGTTTGTGTTTTTCTTTTGTTGCCCACTGCTCACTTTTGATCCCTCTGTTCCATCTTGATAGCAATAAAATGAAATTCTTTTAAGTCCTATTTTTATACATAAGATGTTTTTCTTTTGTTATAACAAATTCCTATTTTTATTCTTTTTGGTGCAAGATTGATAATTCTCTATCTTACAGTGTAGTATAGTAGTATGACCACATAGTACTTAAAATGGATAAATATCAACTTAGTTCATCCATATTATAACACTTTATGATGAGCTATATTACGTGCAAGGGTGGAACTAAAAATTTTCAAAAGGGTGGGCTAATATTTTGTTAAACGATAAAACAAAATTAAGTCAAACCAAGAACAACTAAATTTAAATTTTTTTGAACTTGAATGATTCAATTAACATGATATAAAACTAGAAAACTACGACTTTCTTAACTACCCAGCCATAAAAGTGAAGAATTTGCACATATGGGAGTTGGCTGGGGTAGGCTAAATGTCAAAATCTTGAAATTACGTGCTATAAAAAGTAGTTTTGAACAAGGTTGCACTGGGCTACAGTGGAGGGTAGCCTATATCTAGTTCCACCATTACTAAGTGACCGGACTCCAGCATTGTTGTATAATTTCTTGTTAATTACAAAGAAGGTGCCTAATTTGAAGCACAAACTTCTGTTAAAATATATAGTTGCATAGGAAATGCTTGAAGCATTTGTTTACATTATCAAATTGTCCACCTCTAGTGAACAAAGGGCCATAATTAATTAAACGTAGAACTGTTGGATTTGTTTAATTCATGAGAGTTCACCAAGGAATTTCATAATGTTTCTCGAAATATGATGAGGGGGTTAATTACTTTTCCCTCACTGATGATATCAAAATACAATTAATATAAATGAGGCAGTTTGTAGAGGAACAAGCATAAATCTTTTTCATGTATAAATCCTATCCTAGGATTCTGATGTGATTCCTTTTTTTAAGCATAAAGGCATAAAATTCCATGATCCGTAGTGACCGTATGGTATACATAAGATGTTTTGTGCCTATCTTCTTGTACTGTCCAATCTGCCAAAAACCTGTTTTTAATTATATTGGAACTTTGAGAAGATTTTGGCCCCAAGTTTTGTGTAAGTTTGTAACACTTTCTTTTGTTTTATAGGGATTGGGAGCTGATATATTCATGAATTGTATCTTTCTTTTTGTTCTTTGTTCTTTTGTTTTATATATACAAGTGTTATTGGGGAGGGGGTTTTCTCACATACACATACTATCAAGGTGACATGAGAGTTCGAAATTAAGACCACTGATTTACAAATCAAGGCCGTTTTCCATTAGACTAGACTCTATTGGCTTCATGAATTGTATTTTTGACTATATTATAAGGGACTGAAAATTTGACCTATTCCAATCCTAAACAATTTTCCCCATCTTCGCTCGCCACTTGGTCAATCCCGGACATTAAGAAGGCAGTAGTCTTTGGTGATCAAACATGATTAGGAACATCAATACTTTGTTACCTCCATGATTAGTAACAAACTAATGTTTTTGTTTCCAAACTCGTTAATTACAAATATTGTTTGAATACAATATTCATCGAAAGTTAAGTAATCAGGAATCAATAACCACTTGCATCTAATTTTTTGATTTTCTTATAGTTAGCTTGAAAGCAACGCAGTTATAAAGGATTTTGAAAGGAAGAATGCGCGAAGACTTGTGCAACACATTAGTATTTTCATTGCTCCTGTGACATTGGTTAATCTATTGCCACCAAACCAATTGAGAGGAAGGACAAGTATTTCAATGAAAGAATCTGAGGTTGTATTCTTAAGCTTTAGCATTGGGATGACAACGGAAACCTGATCTGCTTGTATAATGAAGCAACAAAAAGGCACCGCAGAAATGCACACAAAGCATGAAGACGATAGAATATATGTCAGGGTAGGAAAGCACCATATACAGTAACAAGAAAGAAGCATGGGAAACCGAATGACATTAAAACATCAAATAATGGACTGATTTTAAATGACGGTTTATCACCACGAAACTGAGAAAAAAGGAAAAGGAAAGAAAAGAAAATTTGATATGTTTGTTCTAACTATGTATAAACCATCTTCCAAATCCTGTTTGATGAAGTTCCTATAGCAGGTCTGTGTTTCTAATCCTGTTTCCCTCAGAGTACACACACCAAGACAACTTGAAACTGTCATTTTCAACATTTTATTGTAAAATGGATCATCATGTAAATCTTTCATTCAACTTTCAAACAAACTTACATAAGAAAAAAGACAGCATGCTAAGAAAAGGAAATTTTTTACAGGGCCATGAGTTTTTATGGTTGAAGAAAAAGGAAAAACAGAATGCTGACATGGCTGAGAAATTTGATATTCTCAACGTCTGCCATTATATACTTGGCATGAATTCATACGAGAAGCAAAGCTCGATGAGGGAGGTTCAATCAATGCATCATACTGACTCTCCAGACAGTATTAGCAAGGAAGAGATGGAAAGACAGCTCCATTGCTTGCTGTTGCCCCTGTTTATTTTAATATGTTTAAAAATAAATAAAAAATAAAAACTTAAATGAAACGGTATCGTTTCTCCATGAATCAAAAGACTTAGAAAAGGAAGCGCTCTGCCTGCAAGCCTCATCCTCTGTTCATGCGGCCAACAAGAAACCAGGGGAGTATGCTTAAATTTCCACATCCCTAGAGGTGTTGATGGTTTGTAGGAAGAGAAAATATCGGACTCTTGGATGCATTTTTCCAACTAGTCGCAAGAGTCCGGTCATTTGTTTTCACGGCTTCATTCCAATGTTATATGGAAGAGGTCCATCTGGCGACAGTGCAGCGTTTTTATGTGAAAAAATTGTTAGGTGAATTCGTCATGACCAGAAATTATATCATCCGCTGTCAAGCACAGGAAATATCTGATTTGCCTTGCCAATATCCATGCTGGTTGTGATATTGACTTAGACAGTCGAGTTAAATTGCAAATGTCTTACAACTTGTTTATTGCAGAGTTGTTATAAGCAGTATAGGATGTGTCATGATTTTTTTTAACAGTAGTAAAAAACCTCAAGGATTTGGTTCTGCAGGGGTTATGTGATGGATTTAGTTTGTAAACAATTTTATTGTTCTGCAGGGGTTATGTGATGGATGCAAACTCCACAATAGTTCCCCAAGGTTTTGTAAGTTAAACATGGGAGGAAGAAAACCATGAGTTGTGAGATTTGTAGTTTATTTTCTCCGAAATAAATTGGACAGCAGCATCATATATTATCTTTTCTTTTCTTCAAATCTATCAGAAACAGCATACTGAGGAGTTCATAACGATGTTATAGATTTTTTCCTCCAGCTGAACTGGGTTATGGTATTATATTTTCACTTGTCTGCATGAGTTTAGGGTTTCTTTTCCCCCATAATTTTATGAACCGAACAACATATATCCTTTAAATTTGAGTCCAGTTACTTTGAAATGAAGAAGAAGGAAAAAAAAAAAAAAAAAGGTAAAGCAAACTGAAAATGCAAAATAAAAAGTACAATATTAATAATATATATCTAGCCTCTAAGCCTTCTTTTCATCCTGTTGAGGGGGGTTATCATCACATAGAGCCTATCTTGTAGTTTGTCTATGAATTGAAAATACGCATATCTCCATGTCTTTTTAAAAACTAAAGAACCACAGACTCCCCAAAATCCTACTATGAACCCCAACGAAACGAAAATATAAAACCACGGAAGTTGATGAAGTCCATTGTCCACGTCTTTATTGTTCTTGTTATCTGCATCAATGCCCTTACTTGGTCCGCACTTATTTGGAAGTGGGGCACCACAAAGTTTCGGATTCCCCTCAAAGGCAGAAGCATTGAAGCTTTGGAGCTGGGTACCTGTTGGAATTGGTCCTTCAAGATTATTGTATGAGGCATTAAATTCTTTTAAGAAATTAAGGCTCGCCAATGATGATGGGATTATTCCAGACAAGTGATTTGTGGAGAGGTCAAAAACCTCTAAATTTTTTAGGTTAGATATTTGGTCTGGAATGATGCCGGAGAAGTGGTTGGAGTCAAGAGCCAACTTGCGGAGAAGCTGCAATTGGCCGATCTCAGCAGGTATATAACCACTAATGTTATTGTTAGATACGTCTATCCATCCTGGTGAAAAATACAATTTTTGCTGTAGAAAAGTTTGGTTTACGTTTATGCTAATGCTTTTGCCAGAGACAGGCAATTCAAATTCATATTTGTCTACTTGAGATGCAATACTAGGTTCATAAAGCAAACTTGGTAGTCGACAAAGTTGCTTTGGAAATTCACCTGAAATTTGGTTGTATGACAAGCTTATATAAAACAGTCTAGGAAGAGTCCCCAACCAAGTTGGAATTGGCCCTGTGATTTGATTACTATCGAGTCGCAAGATCTCTAGATTCTTGAGCTTTGATAACCATAAAGGTATTTGACCTGTGAGGTTAGAAACCAAACCCAAGAGCCGAAGATTTTGGAATCCATGAAAATCAACCATGTCATCATCAGATGGCATTCCCTCACCCACAAAGGAACCACTAAGCAAGAGTGTGTGAAGACTTCTGCAACTCATCAATATCTTCATTGCCCCTGTGAGGTTCGTGAATCTGTTGTAACCAAGAGAGAGGAAGGACAAGGATTTCAATGAAAGAATCTCAGCTTGTATTTGTCCCTCTAGATGATTTCCACCCAATCCAATGGCTTTTACGGACCTACACGAGTAAAGACTTATTGGAACGGTACCAATTAAGTTATTCTTCCTTAGGTCAAGTTTAGTAAGTTGACTAAGTTTGGAAAAATCAAGCATGGAGATATCTCCTTCCAAGTTGTTGTATCCCAAATGCAATTCTACAAGGTTTGTGCAATTCATCAAAGATGGGGGCAAATCACCTTCTAAAAAAGATGGGGGCAACGAACCTTCTAAATTGTTGAAATCTAAGGTCACAAACTTCAATTTGGAGAGCTTCCCCAAATTGAGAGGAAGCTCGCCGCCAAAATCATTAAAGGAAAGGTCAAGGATGGCAAGGTTGGTGAGGTTGACAATTTTATCACTAATGGCTCCATGTAGTGAATTGAAAGGCAATGCAATTTCTTCAAGTTTAGTAGCATTATAGATATCTTCTGGAAATAGCCCTGAGAGATTATTATGACTGGCACGAAAAACTTGCAGTTGGGAACACTTCCCTAGCCCGGGAGTAAGGTTGCCACTGAATACATTGGAAGAAAAATCCAATAGCCTAAGGGAGGGAGAATAATGGAGACAAATAGAGGATGGGACATGCCCTGTGAAGGTATTGTTGCTAACATTGAAACTAGTCAAGTTGCTTGCTTGTTGGAAGAATGAAGATGGAATTGCACCAAAGAAGTGATTGCTGGACAAATCGACTGTTCGGATATTGCTAGATGGTAGAGAAAGTGGTAGCTCTCCAAAAAGACTATTATAGCTCAAATCAAGGATATCGAGTTGATTCAAAGAAAAGAAGAACTGAGTTTCAAGTGAACCATATAGTGAATTGTGGGAAAGGTTCAAGTGGGTGAGATGTGTGAGATTTGCAAGTGAAAAGGGAGAGATACCTCCTTTGAGCCCTTTGGAAGGCAAGAGCAAACCAGTGACCCAACCATCTTGATCACAAGTGATGCCCTTCCAACGACAGCAATCAAGGGATGTCCAATTTAAAGGAGGAGAAGATAGAGTGGAGGCAAAGGATAGGAGGGAGCTGCGTTCAGTTTGTTTGCAGGCATGAATATTTGTAGATATAATGCAAGAGAATAAAAGGAAGAGAAGGACGGCATGAGCCATTAGGTTATAAGCTAGCACTAGCATGTTGCTTTGTGTATGTGCTGTTGCTCACATGTATATTTATATAAGAGCAAACATGCTTGAAAAGGATGCAAACATCTCTGCAAATTGAGAAGTCGGCAACAACAACCACAGAATGCAAATTATTGACATTGAAACCATTGGGCCACCAGGAGAGGACTTGGCCTTCACAAAGTACTCAAAGTTATTGCCCTGATAAATGTTTGTTTTTGCCTAGATACATTCCTTTGTCGAACTATATCAACAAAGTTTATTGATTGGGCAGAATCATATCTGAATATGTGGTCAAGATTTAAAGTTTGACATTTCAAACTATTTTAAAGAACGTTTCATGGCTTTTAGATCGGCACAGGGAACATCTCTTCAAACCAGAGATTGGGGTCAACCCTAAACAATTTCCCTGTAAAACCTCCAACGATATATATGAACACAACAGCGGGTGAGAAAACAATTGACCAGGGCATCAGAATTTTTTACAGTTTTGCCTGGTGACTGCATCAATGAGACAAAACGCAGCCGCAAAGGCAAGTGAACGAGTTCACATACATACAAATCTTCCCATGTTTTACACACGCTTCCTGTCAAGCATAACATAAGAATAGCAGTACAAAAATAGGTATGTGAAAAGAAAAATAGATTGACAACGAGATTATATGGAGATTATATACCACCAATAATAGGGTTGGGGCCGTACAGTCTTCAATTCTGGTATTTGTGCAAGAATCTACCAAAATCAACTTTATTATCAGCATGATAATTATGGCAAACTTTATTAAAATCAAATGTTACAAATATATTAATATGTGAGAAGAGTACACACAAATAATGGTGAGTAACCAAAACCAAATTGGTTACTTTGAAAAGGTGACCACTACCTCTTTTTTTTCTTTTTTTTTAGCGTGAAGAAATCACATCCGAAAAAGAAGACATAATTATAAGAACAAGCAGTGCCTTATTACATCATAAGACATAATTAAAAAACAGAGAAAATAAATCCTCCTCCTCCAAAGGACTCTCTCTCTCTCTCTCTCTCTCTCTCTCTCTCTCTGTGAATGGTCAATGGGAGTAAAAAGAAGCTCATATCCATAAGATGGTCACCGACCTTATCTTTCCACCCACCATGTAAATTTGAAAAAATACAATCATATCTTTCCACCCACCATCATTCCTAAAATACCATTTAAAAAATAATTAATGAAAGATTTAATTGCTTAAACCTTCATAAATTAATTATCAAATTAGAGATTGACTACGTTTTATTTCTTTTTCTTTTTTATTGGATAAATTTCACTTTATTACCTGAAGGTTTCCTGAAATTCAGACTTTACTCTAGCACTAGCACCCATCTCCCGCTCCCAATCCACAATCTACCAGCTCCATGTCGAGATCTCATTAGCCCCTTCCCCTTCTTGGACCTCCAACAACCCCACCCCACCCTCTGCACCAGATCTCAATGCGAGTCGGCGAGGACGAAGACGATCCATCCATACAGTGGGTTGGGCGGTGAACTTCTAATAGTGAATCCAACGTTTGAGATCTTCTTGGGTCTTCATCTCACTCTGCTGAGCTAATCGCTAGACGTCCTCGAGGAGGAGCATGAGTGTGTAACATCCCACATCGACCAACGGAGAGGAGATGATGTGCCTTATATGTACATGCTCATCTCCATCTAGCACGAGGCATTTTGGGAGCTCACTGGCTTCAGATTCATGGGAACTCCGAAGTTAAGCTAGTCGGGGCTAGAGCAATCACAGGATGAGTGACCCACTAGGAAGTTGCTTGTGAGTTCCCAAAAACAAAACCTTGACCCCTGAGGGGGGTGGATTGTAACATCCCACATCGACCAACAGAGAGAGGGTGATGTGCCTTATATGTACATGCTCATCTCTATCTAGCACGAGGCCTTTTGGGAGATCACTGGCTTCGGATTCATGGGAACTCCGAAGTTAAGTGAGTTGGGGCTAGAGCAATTCCAGGATGGGTGACCCATTGGGAAGTTGCTCGTGAGTTCCCAGAAACAAAACCGTAAGGGCAGAGAGGGGGGCCCAGAGCAGACAATATCGTGCTATGGCAGAGCCAATCCGTGATGTGACTGAGTGTGGTGGTGGAGAGGAACAAAACGGAGTCGTTCGTTCAAGTCATGAGAACTCGAAACGGAGGCCGATGACTAGGGTTCTAAGAGCAAGAGAGGCGGTTATGGCTTCTTGCATTTGGAGCTTGAAGGCCATATCGAGTTCAGAGTCTAGGGTTTTTTTTTACCGCTGTTAGCTCTATGCGTTGCGCGGTGGAGAGAATGGTGTGGAGGTCGTCTGCTGGGTTTGTTTTGTAATCATTTTTTGTTTGACTGGGTTTCATTAATTGAATAGGAGAAAGTAAGTTTGATGAGTAAAAGAAACACAAGATTTTTTTTTTTGGGTTTTGTTTACACCATATCTGACCAACCAATCAGAAGACTACATGTGGAAAAAGGGACCCATAAGGATGACTGGCTAAAAAGCCAATAGTCGATTACATCCCACGAAGAACCATTGGCAGGGGTAGCCCTTAGCACCCAGGATTGTCGATTGTGGCAAAAGACTCATTTCATCCCGAAATTCTCACAAGTATACGTGGCGCTTCCTTAGACAATGTCCAGAGTCCCACATTGAAACTCCACTCAAGATGCACACCTCCCAAAGTCTATAAGATGAGGCTTAAGTCCTAAAAAGGAGGTAACTACGACATTTGGTAATCCTGCCATTACTTTGTTCAGATCACTATTCCCTCCGTACTTATTCTAATTTAAGCATTGGAGAGCCTTCGGCTTCGGCCTATACCACACCGATGCCAAAAGGCTTATCGAGCGTCCATTCTCTTGCAGATCGATCGCTCTACCGAAGCTCATATGCGGCCGAAGGTGCCATCATCACTAAGTTGGGCCCAAAAGTATCCGACCATTTTTTAGAATCAACAGGTTTGATTAATTGAAGGAGAAGGAAAAATGCTGGTTAAGGATTGATTCAATTGATGTGGTTGGGTTAGTGGCTATCGGAGAGAGGGGAAGGATGGAATGGGTGGTCATGTATAGAGATAGAAGAAGAGAAAAGAGGTGGAGAGAGTTTTTTTTCAATTTTTTTTATAAAATATTTATTATTTTTAAATAATTTGTGGGTTTCTTAAATCCCACATCATTTGCCACATCATCATCTAATAGGGCATTTGACATAATGACTTGTTCACGGACTCGTGCCCCCTGTGAGCCCAGCCTTGAATGAACACTTCTTTGAGGGCCCAAGTGAGCGTGGATATTGGACTGTGGGCCCAACCTCTTGTGCACATTGGTCCTTGGACCTAACCTTGAACAGATTGTTGACCGGCTCAGAGTACGACTTGTAGATGTCTGCGTCTCTTCAGCAAGACCTCGTTCTCTCCCCTGCTCGTTTGTCCCTGTTCGACTAGTCTGGAATCTCTCAAGATGCTCGCCGGTATACTCGCGGATCCTTCTCTCCTCGCCACGGGCTCCAAGGTCAGGGTCTTGATTCAAGTTGATCTGCTTGAGTAGTTGGCCAATTAGATTGTTTTGGTCATCGACCCTCTGCATGAGTTGATCAACCCGTGAATTAAGGCCCACTTGACTGCGTAGGTTGGGAAGAAAGGTATGGATTGGGCCCAATGACATATGGGCTAGGCCTCCATTAGATGCGTACACGGGTGCATACGTCAAGTGTGGTTGCAAAGGAGGGAGCGAATGGATTTGCTCCAAGATGGTGTCGTCGCTTGGTCCTTGCGATGGCAAGGTGGAGGAGGCCACGGGGCCATGGTTTGGTGCGGCCACGAGTGGTGCGGCAATTCCAGCCTCTATTTGGTGGTTCACGGGGGTGATTTGCGGCTGCAAGGAGCTGTCCCCACGGTTTGGTGGCTGTTTGATTGCTACAACAGCTGTTTGGAGAGGTTGTGAGGCCTCAGGAGGTGGTTGGATGACATGGGCAGCCACCGGGGGCTGCTGGAACTCGCTAAGGGTCTGTTGGGAAGCGTTGGCAGCCGTGGAAGGCTGCTGCAAAACGCTGGCAGCAGCTGTACCTCGCGGTGGCAGAGAGGTTTCAGCCGTTCTGGAGTGCGCCGTCACCGTGGTTTTGCTCCTAGGGCGTTTGCTTCCAACCATGGTTGTTTGGAAGGCTTCAGTGGATTGGAAAATAGGTTTGGAGCACTCTTTGAGTATATCTCGTGCTCTCAATGAAAGCACCAATTTGTGGGAGCGCTTCTCGTCCCACGAGAATATTCGTCGATAGATTCCCCTTTCTTCTTCGTTGTCTCTTTCTCCCTGCAAAATAAATTGGAATAAAAGGACCACACCCGGGGGGTGTTGGCCAAAGGCCCTCCGATGCCTAAGTTAGTTCAAGTGTTTGTAGGAAAATAATAGCTAAAGAAAAGGGTATGGAGTTGTATGTGTGGTGTGAACCGGGTGGCCGGAGCCATGTGTGAGAGAGAGAAAGAGTATGGCGGCTAGGGTTTGTGAGAGGGAATTTCTGCAGAGTTTCAGATAGAAATTTAGACGTACCTCAACCCTTGTGCATAGCCATCTATTTATAGGAGCCTCTAGGCGTACACATCAAATTCATACATACAGCTTAAACACAAAACAACTTCTTTACAACCTTCAACAACAATAGAAAGAAGAAGAAGTAGAAATTACCTATGTCCAAAAAATAATAGCAACGTTCAACTTTAATATAAAGTATTGGGTTTTGGCTGAGTTTGATATGATCCGACCCATTTAAGTTTCAGACCAAAAACAGGAGAAATACAGGTCGTGATCTTTCTCAGTTCTCAACTTCTTGCACAAAAGAATTTGACGAAGAGAAGAGAAGAGGAGAAATGAGTGGAGAAGAATTAGCGGGCCCCCCAGCCCCAAAGCTCCTCCTTCTGCTTTATGTTGGTTGCATTATCGACTTTAGACAGTCGAGTTAAATTGCAAATGTATTACAACTTGTTTATTGCAGAGTTGTTATAAGCTACATAGGATGTGTCATGATTTTTTTTTTAACACTAGTCAATGCGTTTTCTGATTTGGTTCTTCTCTTTTAGTTTGTAAACAATTTTATTGTATTTTCACTTGTCTGCATGCGTTTAGGGTTTCTTTTCCCCCATAACTTTATGAACCGAACAACATATATCCTTTAAATTTGAGTCCAGTTACTTTGAAATGATGAAGAAAAAAAAAGGGAAAAGCAAACTGAAAATGCAAAATAAAAAGTACAAATTAATAATATATATCTAGCCTCTAAGCCTTTTTTTCAATGTGTTGATGCAGACAGTTATCATCATATAGAGCCTATCTTGTAGATTATCTATGAAGTGAAAATACGCATATATATCTCCATGTCTTGTTAATTACTAAAGAACCACACACTCCCCAAAATCCTACTATGAACCCCAACATAGTGAAAATATAAAACCACGGAAGTTGATGATGCCCATTGCCCTTGTCTTTGTTGTTCTTCTTATCTGCATCCATGTCCTTATTTGGTTCGCACTTATTTGGAAGTGGGGCACCACAAAGTTTTGGATTCCCCTCAAAGGCAGAAGTGTTAAAGCTTTGGAGCTGGGTGCTTGTTGGTATTGGTCCTTCGAGGTTATTGTATGAGACATTAAATTCTCTTAAGAAATTAAGGTGCGCCAATGATGATGGGATTATTCCAGACAAGTGATTCATGGAGAGTTTCAAAACCTCTAAAAATTTTAAGTTAGATATTTGGTCTGGAATGACGCCGGAGAAGTTGTTGGAATCAAGACCCAACAGCTAGAGAAGCTGCAATTGGCCGATCTCAGTAGGTATATAACCACTAATGTTATTGTTAGATAAGTCTATCGTTGCTGGACAAGAAGACAATTTTAGTTGTAGATAACTTTGATTTGGTAGACAGTTTTTTATTTATTAGGGTTTAGGGTTTAAACTTATCTAAAAGAGACCATTTTGACTATTTAGCTGTTTAAACTTATTATGCAAACTTGTTTATGCATGTGAGTTTATGGTCTCTTTTGAGATACTGTTGTTTTAAATAACATTGCGGATTGACTCTTGCTAAGTCGTAAAGGGGTACTTGTACTGAAATTGAATAAAGATTCACATTAAAGATCAATACATATTAAGGTTCACGTTGTAGGTGCTTCATGTGTTTTGAGATTGCATTATGTGATTATAGATGGCCTGTTTTTAATAAATAGAGCAGTGTTTGTCTATAGTTCGTTTTGTCTAATCGCTCTTCACGGTAGCTTGAGGGGAAGGACTTAACTGTTTTAAACTCATGGCCAATAAAGATTATCAAACTTTTCGGAATACAGAAGCTTAGTATTCTAGTGCTTGATCTAGTGGGAGAATGTTATGTTTTCCTATTTAGATCGGTGCACTAGATGCTAAGTCACATCAGGTTTGATAAGGGTTTAAATTAAGTCGTACCTTGAGGCCCAAAACCTTGTGAGATAAGGAAAGGTTTTAAGGCCTATTAAGGAGTCCTATTTTTGTTTCCCTTTTTGTGTGAACCGATTAAGTGGGCTTGGAAGATTAGTCAAGTCGGCCCTCGGTGATGAGTAGAGACGACTTGACCTAGCCCTATATAAGCTTAAGGCCCTGCTCTCATCAGACACGTTCTCTAAACCTATTCTCATCATAAAGACAGAGCTGAAACATATTCTGAGAGAGAGCAGAAGTTCTTGAGCCGTCACTGTTAAATCGCTAGGATTGCTGCGCAACGGATAAGATGAATTCAGAAGCTGTGTATTCAAGGAAGATGGCTCCAGGGACATTTTTCATGTCCTTATACGTATTACATGTTTGTGTGAAAGATCTAGATTATATAACTAAAGAAATCTAACATGTGGCTCAAGCACAACCTCTTCATAAATTGCCAAAGATAGAAAGGCTATTAATAACTCTTGAATTTTCTTTCTTATCTTGAGTGGTGCAATGGTTGCTTCATCCGATCATTCACAACTGGAGCAATTTCCCTTCCCTTTGAGCTAAGCGATTAGTTTTGCAGATACTTCATATTGGTAACATATGTTACCATAGAGATACTAATATATTAACAGACAAGTGAGAGAGTAGTTCTTATCATTTTTGACCGGGATATAACTCATGCTCCCATACACAAATATGTCCCAAGCACAAGCTCCTCCACTCCAAAATGAAATTCTGAATGTCTTCATTGGCTTAGAAGCCCTGAACGCACACCTACATATGTATGTGTTTCTTCCTCATGTGTATAGACAAAGTCCACAAATTTTTGTCAGCGTATGAAATGCATGATCAGTTGGGATATCAAATATTTTGATGATAAATGATTCAAGGCATGAGGGCGCTCACCATACGCTCCTTAATATCAACAAGCAATGAACCAAGTTAAAAAGACATGAAAACAAATGGCGACTTCAATATTCAAACATAACCTTTGAGCCCCACATGCCAAAGCACAGCAGCAAGGGAATTCCAATCCAAAACATAGACATAGACATCAATCCTTCACAATTGACAACCGTATTACATGAATATGCATAAGTTTTCATATCTTTGGACGGAGTATGCAAAATAAAAAGTACAATATTAATAATATATATCTAGCCTCTAAGCCTTCTTTTCATCGTGTTGATGCGCACTGTTACCATCACATAAAGCCTATCTTGTACATTGTCTATGAATCGAAAATACGCATATCTCCATGTGTTGTTAATAACTAAAGAACCACAGACTCCCCAAAATCCTACTATGAACCCCAACACAGCGAAAATATAAAACCATGGAAGTTGATGATGCCCATTGCCCTCGTCTTTGTTGTTCTTCTTATCTGCATCAATGCCCTTATTTGGTTCGCACTTATTTGGATGTGGGACACCACAAAGTTTTGGATTCCCCTCAAAGGCAGAAGCGTTGAAGCTTTGGAGCTGGGTGCCTGTTGGTATTGGTCCTTCAAGATTATTGTACGAGGCATTAAATTCTCTTAAAAAATTAAGGCTCACCAATGATGATGGGATTATTCCAGACAAGAGATTCATGGAGAGGTTCAAAACCTCCAAATTTTTTAGGTTAGATATTTGGTCTGGAATGACGTCGGAGAAGTTGTTGGAGTCAAGATACAACTCCTGGAGAAACTGTAACTGGCCGATCTCAGTAGGTATATCACCACTAATGTTATTGTTAGATAAGACTATCACTGTTGGAAAAAAAATACAATTTTTGTGTTGGAAAAGTTTGAATTGCTTTTACCCTGCGGCTGCCGTAGACAGGCAATTCAAATTCATATTGGTATGCTTGAGATGCAATATTAGGTCCATAAAGCAACATTGGTAGTCTACAAAGTTTCTTTGGAAATTCACCTGAAATTCGGTTGTTTCACAAGTTTATATAAAACAGCCTAGGAAGAGTCCCCAACCAACTTGGAATTGGCCCTGTGATTTGATTGAAACTCAGTTCCAAAAACTCTAGATTCTTGAGCTTTGAAAACCATGCAGGTATTTGACCAGTGAGGTCAGAACCAGCCAAACTAAAAAGCCGAAGATTTTGGAATCCGTCAAAATCAACCATGTCATCATCATATGGCATTCCCTCACCTTCATAGGAACCAGCAAGCGAGAGTGTGTGAAGACTTTTGAAACTCATCAATATCTTCATTGCCCATGTGAGGTTGGTGAATCGGCTGCCACCAAGTACGAGGAAGGACAAGGATTTCAATGAAAGAATCTCAGCTTGTATTTGTCCCTCTAGATGATTTTTAGACAGCCCAATGGCTTTAAGGGACCTACATGAGTAAAGGCTTACTGGAACTGTACCAGTGAAGTTATTGGACCTTAGGTCAAGTTTAGTAAGTTGACTCAGTCTTAAGAAATCAAGCATGGAGATATCTCCTTCCAAGTGGTTGGATTCCAAACGTAGTTCTACAAGGTTTGTGCAATTCATCAAAGATGGGGGCAAAGCAACACTTCCATAGCCCAGGAGCAAGGTTGCCACTGAATGCATTGGAAGAAAAATCCAATAGCCTAAGGGAGGGAGAAGAATGGAGACAAATAGAGGATGGGACATACCCTGTGAAGGTATTGTTGCTGACATTGAAACTAGTCAAGTTGCTAGCTTGTTGGAAGAATGAAGATGGAATTGCACCAAAGAAGTGATTGCTAGACAAATCGACTATATGGATATTGCTGGATGGTAGAGAAAGTGGTAGCTCTCCAGAAAGACGGTTATAGCTCAAATCGAGGATCTCAAGTCGATTCAAATGCAAGAAGAACTGAGTTTCAAGTGAACCAAGAAGTGAATTGTGGGAAAGGTTCAAGTGGGTGAGATGTGTGAGATTTGCAAGTGAAGAGGGAGAGATACCTCCTTTAAGCCCTTTGGAAGGCAAGAGCAAACGGGTGACCCAACCATCTTGATCACAAGTGATGCCCTTCCAACGACAGCAATCAATGGATGTCCAATTTAAAGGAGGAGAAGAGAGAGTGGAGGCAAAGGACAGAAGGGAGTTGCGTTCAGTTTGTTTACAGGCATGAATATTTGTGGATATAATGTAAGGGAATAAGAGGAAGAGAAGTAAAGCATGAGCCATTAGGTTATAAGCTTGCACTAGCATGTTGCTTTGTGTATGTGCCGTTGCTTGCATGTATATTTATATATATAAGAGCAAACATGCTTGAAAAGGATGCAAACATCTCTGCAAATTGAGAAGTCGGCAAACATATTGAAACCTTTGGGCCACCAGGAGAGGACTTGGCCTTCACAAAGTACTCAAAGTTATTTTCCTGATAAACGTTTTCTTTTCTTTTTTTTTTCACAAAAAAGAAAGAAAGAAGATAAACAGAATCCTTGTTGAATTCAAACTCAAAGTCCTTTTTTTAATAACTCAAAGTCCAAGTTCAAAGTTTTTTTTCTTGTTTTTCTTGTTGTGCCGTTGCTCAGTGCAAATTAGGTATATATATGTAAGAGCAACCATGCTTGAAAATTTTGACCCAAAAAAAAAAAAACCATGCTTGAAAACGATGCAAACATCACTGTACACGTATGTCAACGAGAAGTTCATTGGGTCTAATTTAAAGGCCGCAACGAGTTCAAAGTACTCAAATTTGTTGTCGATCCCATTGATAGTTTTTCTTGGAAAGACGGCATGCATGCCACACATGGCCTGAGGGTGACCGTGCCACACATGTTAATCTACAGGGGCCCCACTATTGCACGCAATAACAGGTTTATGAGCTGCCATTGCCTCCAGCGTTCATTCTGCATTGTTGATTATCTCATATATCATATATCAATTTCATTTTCCAACCTATATCCCATCAAAACGGACAGATAGGCATTGGGAGAGAAGTGCATTTCTTTTCAGCTGTTGAGCAAGATGTGATAATATGAAGTTAACCTGATTGGCCACGGGTGTATCTGTGGCTTATATATATGAAGCTTTTCTAATAGTGAATGCCACATTAATGTCAACTAGTCAGACATTGAAGTTGCACGGCGGGTTTGGGTTATCGAAACTAAGGACTATGCATAACGTGTCTGCTAGCTCATACAGTAATCCGAAGTGCATATGATACTGTTTACCCAGCATCCACAACCCTCTAAATGGCGAACACGTAAGAATCCCAATATGACCTAACTGTACATTAAGAAAAGATTTCATATCTGAAAATGTTTAGACTAATACGGTAACAAAATTTTGTTTAAGCTAAGTACCGATTTGCTAAACTATGAGGCTTTCTTGTTGTGCCGTTGCTCAGTGCAAATTAGGTATATATATATAAGAGCAACCATGCTTGAAAACGATGCAAACATCACTGTACACGTATGTCAAAATAACAACCACTGTAAATTGAGAAGTCAGCAAACAACAACCACACAATGCAAATTATTAATATTGAAACCCCTCCATACGTCGAAGATATATTTCCACAACAACCACTTAAGAGGGGGCCACCAGGAGAGGACTTGACCTACTGAATTTGAGGCCTTCACACAAAGCACTAAAAGTTGTTGCCGTGATATATGGTGATAATTTTTCATGGAAATTTTTGGAAGATATATGGTGTTATTTTTCACTAACCTTGCTTGAGAGTGACGTGGCCTAAGATATATGGGCATAACTGCCACTAATCTTGCTTCTAAATAATCCCTCTTGATTTGGGTTTGTTTGGAATGGAATGAATGAACTAATGATGAAGTGAATTGGGTTGTATTCACCATTGTTCCTGTATTTAAGTTACTAAGCCAAGCACAAGCACTCAGAGAAAAAATTATACATATAATTGCTTTCTGGGTTTTGTTTAGATTGTTCAATTGATTAGGAGGATGATTAATCGATGAAAAATAAGAGAGCATTGCCCCATCATAGTGGTTTCATTAAACAGTCCTCTGCTTTCTGCAAATATGTGCACTACATGACATTTGGAATTCATGTACAGCAAAGATACGATTAATCCAATCAGATACGACCCTGAAAGTGTAATCATATTCAAATAAATAGGCAACCAGGTTCGCACCCAGCAATAAGCCAAACAAAATATCATTCCCCTGTCTAGTATTTTCTCCCCTATGACCTGACTGAAGAGAGCGAAATTCAATCCAAGAATCCTGCTATCCCAGGTCAACCTCCCATCACTATGACCTGACTGAAGAAACTAATCAGAAGAGAGAAGAAAAAATCACCCCACGAGGAAGAAGAAAACTGGGGGAGAGAGAAGAAGAAAAAAAGAAAGAGAGAGAGAAGAGAGAGAAAAGAGAAGAAATAGATATAAACCGTTCAAATGCGTGATATGGAACTGAAAAAGATATTGAAAAACGAAAAACCCGCTGTCGCGAACGAACAGTGGCATTCGAACCCCTTTCCTTTCCCATCCTCTTTGCCGACCTTATCCAAAACGCTGCTCATGAAATTGTGATTAAGAAGCTACAACGTTAACATTTATACTGCCTCTCTAACTTTCTACAGGCTTTTGACAAAAACAAGGGAAAAAAACTTTCTACAAGCTTATTTTAATGTTATTTATTATTTTAATCTTTCCTATGATATATTTAATCTGTTTAATGTTATTTATTATATTATTATGGAGGTTTATTATCTATTATCTATCTATATATAATGCAAAAGGTAAAGAAGGTGTACTAAATTATCTATACCTATAAAGCAAAAGGCAGAGAAAGGTAAAACATTCAAAATATCAGAAAATGCCCTTGGTTAATGCAAACATTAAGAATTGAAATTATTATTTAAATGAGGATAATATGGTAAATTCACACTTTTTTCATATTTAAAATTAAATTAAATTAAAAGAAAAATCAGATCATGGATAATATTTTTATGGAACACAACTACCCATTATATTTTTTAATTTTGAAATAAATTTAAAATTTTAAAAAAAAGCCTCTCGCAGGTGCAAAAGCACATGCGGAGAGGCTAGTTATATATAATAAAAAAATTATGGGGTTTTTAATCTTCTTTCATTAATTACTACAAATTTGCTAAAGTCATAGTATTTGTCAGTTCGCTATATAGTTAATTTATAGGGAGCTTCACTAATATACCCAAAATGGGTGTTGAAATTATAAAAAAACCTCATATGGAAAACACTTTATAAACACACCCAAAACCCATTTATTAAATAACAAATTGGTATTGAAGTTACTATATATTACAAGGCTGCCACTTATAAGCCCAACAGAAAAAAACTCAAAAGACACCCAAAATCAACCCAACCCAAATTTATAAACAAGCCCAAACATTTTAACCATCTAGAAAACCGTAACTTTTATCCAAAAAAAATGGAAAACAAAACCGTAACTTCCAGCAACTTCAATTAACCATCTTTGCCAAACGTCCCTTCAGTCATCGTCTTCATCAAAGCGTCTTCTTCATCTCTCGAAACCGAAACTCCATAACCACAACCAAGCTTGATATACTTTCAAAAACAAACACCACACACTGACCTCACCTACAAAACCAAGACAAAATTTCAGAGAATAATTTCAACAAGAAAACGATTCAAAGGTAAGACATTTACAAACCAAACCTATACTGAAATTTCAGACATTTACTATCATTATTTTAGTCGCTAGTTTACTGAAATTTCTGATTAATGGCTGTAAAGTTCCAGTATAGGGTAATAACACTGCTTGTTTCCTCTGAAATCCTATTTCTGATGCACGTCTAGCACTGTAAAGTTCCAGTATAGGGTATTAATACTGCTTGTTTCCTCTGAAATCCTATTTGTAACCCAAAATGGGTTTTGGGTATGTGTGTAATGATGGGTTTTGGGTATGTTTATAAATGGGTTTTGAGTGTGTGTAATGATGAGTTTTTGGTATGTTTATAAAGTGTTTTGGGTGTTGGGTATTTTTATAATTTCAGCCCCCATTTTGGGTATTTTAGTGAAACTACTATGCAATGCATTCCCTTCCAATTTTTTGTGATAAAATAGTAGATAATTGACTAAATAAACATCCTCTAAAATTTCAATAAAAAATTCCACGTTTTTCTCACAATTTCCATGGTTTTTATTCAATGTTTACCGATATCGATATTTTCTCGATATTTCCATCGATATATCCTTGTTTTTGGACCACCGATATTTCTGAAACCCTCGATATTTTAGACCTTGATTCTGATCACTTGTTCTTGTCTTTAAGTTACTAAAGCAAGCACAAGCACTGAGACTGAGAGAGAATAATTTCTTTGTATAATTGCTTTGTGGGTTTTGTTTGTATTGTTGAATGGTATCAACTAATGATGAAGTGAATTGGGTTGTATTCACCATTGTCCCTGTATTTAAGTTACTAAGCCATGCACAAGCACAGAGATAGAAAATGATACATATAATTGCTTTTTGGGTTTTGTCTAGATTGTTTAATTGATTGAGGGAGGACCAATTGATGAAAAAGGTTGGGAGGAGGAGAAGAGAGAGAGAGAGAGAGAAACATTTAATATTTGAATCCAATTACTTTGAAAAACCACCAGAATTGAACATATAGGCTGCTTCATGACGGGCTTTGCCCTGTTTTTCAATGAAATGGGAGTAAAATGAGCGGATACTTGATTTGGTACTGACATGCCCCTAGAGTTATTCAAATGCATCTATTTTGCTAACTTAACAATGTGGCTCAAGTACAACCTCTTCATAAATTGCCAAAGACAGAAAGGCTATTAATAACTCTTGAATTTTCTTTCTTATCTTGAGTGGTGCAATGGCTGCTTCATCCGATCATTCACAACTGGAGCAATTCCCTTCCCTTTGAGCTAAGCGATTAGTTTTGCAGATACTTCATATTGGTAACATATGTTATCATAGAGATACTAATATATTAACGGACAAGTGAGAGAGTAGTTCTTATCATTATTGTGCGGGATATAACTCATGCTCCCACACACAAATATGTCCCTAGCATGAGCTCCTCCCCTCCAAAATGAAATTCTGAATGTCTTCTTTGGCTTAAAAGCCCTGAACGCACACCTACATATGTATGTGTTTCTTCCTCAT
>NW_018922934.1:0-12005 GCF_002207925.1 Prunus avium | reverse complement strand
CCAAAAGCAGGAAACCCCGTGTTAACGCACATCCCCTCGGCCCGGAACTCCAGGCCGTGAGATTTGCGCGGCAGACAGATTCATTCATTATATCATAGGCTAATGTAGCATTTCCAGCAGGCAGCTGTTATTTCTAGCAGCAGTAATGATTTCCAGCACGAATCATTTACAGCAGCAACCAATTTTTCCTAATGTTATGTTCCAGTACTTGACTGGTTATTAAGATCTGACCTTGACTATGAAGCAATATTGGTGCACGATTTTGTAAACATTCGTACCTGAAGGATACTTGAAATTTGCACTATGTTGGAACACAATGATTAGAAATCAGCGTGTAAAATACAAACTACAATACAACATCTTCTATGCATGAAAAGTACATTGCAGCTAATCACATTTCGAACGCTTGGAGAATATTAAAGTGTACACCAACATTTGAACTACTCGTAATTTCGCACACACAAGAAAATTACATTGCAAAGCATTTTATGTGCTCCCTCTTAGCAATATCACGATCACCCCAACCAACTGAACAATGGTAGCCATATTCACTCGGTCGTATGGGTCAGCTTTTTCCGAGCAGCTTGCACGTGCTTATGGTCACTCGTGTCCCCACTCATATAGACGAAATAAATATTCAGCAATATTTGTAATATTTTGTTATATAAATAACCCATAAACCATTCACCAAAGAATGTATAGCACATGGCATGTAAAGTGAATAAGGAGAGTTACTTATGACTGACGTGTCAATTTTTTGAGAAAAAGTACGCCATCTGTTTACTGTGAAGGGACATGGTAATGAGACTTTACTAATTCCCAACACGTGGTGATATGGACGAATTATTGAATAATATTTCAGTTTTTGCAAAATATAATGTTAGACACAAGGAATTGCAATACATAGTCCCAATAATTATATATGAAGCAAATGAAACTAATACTTGTGTTATTATAAATTAGATAATGAACATTAAGGAAATATACTTCTAATTTGTGCAAAATATAATGTTACGGTTCAAATGAAACTAAGTTATCACCGTATTCCGAAGATGAATTGTACACTATGTATTGTCACATCTGATGAAATTTAGTAGGAAAGTCAGTTTTGAAAAGCACATTGGATGATTTATAGCTTCCCTCAGTTTTGTAACGGCACAAGGATCTCGGAGCAATTTTCGAGCCATTTTTTCCATTTTTTTCCGATTTATTACCATTTTTTAAAAAGATTTTTGCATTACAAAATTAAAAAATAACGACATAAGACAGGTGTACGTCAGTGACCATTGTCATTTTCTTCCTTTTCAACCTAAATTATTATCATTTTGCCATTTTTTTAGAAAATTCATAACTAAATATACAAAAATAGGGAAAATATTTCGAAAATTGCTACGAACTCATTGAAACTTGATCTTCCCTATTCAACTGTATGCTAACATTTGAACTAATCATAATTCTGCATACACACAAAAATTACATTGCAAAGCATATTAAATGTTAGGCCAAGGTTTATGGAAATGCATTTGTGGGTGTGTTGTTGTTTGTACTGTTTCATGTCCTACTTTTTCTATCTTTCTTTATATTATATGTTTGTGGAATCCCTCAAAGCAACATATACTGTGAAAAATAAAATGTTGAGTGAAGTTATAATCACTCATATAGACTAGGACAAATATTCAGTACTATTTCAAAATTGCTTGACTGGTGTCAGGTATTTCAGAAAAAGTAGGCCATGATTTATGTGATTTGACATGATAGAGATATTTACTACGAACCCAATACGAAGCCATATTGACAACTTATTGAATACAGTTGACGTGTTCAAAGATCTAGATGCATGCACCGATGATGGCTTCAAAGCATTATCCAATTAATATATGTGGATTATTATAACAAAATAGACACTTTTACAACCTTTTATATGAAAGGAAACTAATTCTTGTATTATTAAAACCTAGATAATGAATATTAGGGAAATATACTTGTGATGTTGGTTTTTGCAAAATATATAGCTAGGGTTAAGAGAAAAGTGAGTTATCTAAAGCCATTCAAACTTTTTCATTATGAAACTGATGATTTGTAGCTTCCCCCAGTTGTATAATGTCACAGGGAGGACGGAGTAATTTTCGGGGTATTTTTTCAATTTTCCTACTATTTATTGAAATTTTTTCAAGATTTTTGCACTAAAAAAAGCCAAAATAATCACAAGATGACACCTAGCGCGATCTCAACGCACCACCTTTCACCACTTGCACAAGTGTACGTCAATAAACATGGCCACATCCTTACTTTTTACCCTAAATTCTTATTTTATTA
Organism: Prunus avium; assembly: GCF_002207925.1. The sequence goes on along the minus strand of NW_018922934.1, from coordinate 9,689 downwards.
TTTTTTCTTATGAAATTCATAACTAAATACACAAAAATGATAAAAATGTTCCGAAAATTGCTACAAACTCATTGAAACTTCATCTTCCTTACTGAATTCCCCGTTTAAGGGTTATTCATTTTAAAAAACAATTTCGAGCATTCACGGGAGATGCTTGTTGATGTAGGTTATATAAGTTGAAGTTAACAACATATATAGCTAGGGTTAAGAGGAAAGTGAGTTATCTAAACCCATTCAAAATTTTCATTATGAAACTGATGATTGGTAGCTTCCCCTAGTTTTATAATGTCACAAGGAGGCCGGAGTAATTTTCAGGGCATTTTTTCAATTTTCCTACTATTTATTGGAAATTTTTCAAGCTTTTTGGACTAAAAAAAGCCAAAATAATCCCAAGATGACACCTAGCACGATCTCGGCGCATCACCTTTCACCACTTGCACAAGTGTACATCAATAAACATGGCCACATCCTTGCTATTTACCCTAAATTCTTATTTTATTGTTTTTTCTTAGGAAATTCATAACTAAATACACAAAAATGATAAAAATGTTCCGAAAATTGGTACGAACTGATTCACACTTCATCTTCCTATTGAAATCCCTGTTTCATGGTTACGCAACATTAGTATTTTATTATTATTTACCCTAAATTATTATTATATTACTTTTTAGCCTCTACATTTGTTCATTATATTAAGTCGAAATTATTATTTTGAGTGTGAATAGACCATTTCTGGTGTTAATCAGTTTCTCTCTTCTTCAATTTGTTAATTTTTTTTTCTTTATTAGGGTTAAGGGATGTTTTGAAAAATAAAAAGAAAAAATTACATTCCAACCATTGTATAACATCATAAAAAAGTCAATGAATAACCCATTTGTATAGCTTAATTTGGGTCCCAACCATCTCATTCATTCATACAAAATTGATGGATTACTGACTACTGACAGAAAGTCCCATCAGATACTTTTACATTGCAAAGCATGTTATTTACTCCCTGTTAGCAGAACCAACTGAACAGCCGTAGCCGCAATTAGTCAGTCGTATTGGTCGGCTTCTTCCGAGCAGCTTTGACGTGCTTATGCTCACTCATGTCACCACCATCGTCTAGTATCTCTCTCACAGCATTAGGGGATACATAGTCCCAATTATAACTTGTATGAGTAGTTGCCGCAAATGCTCAGAAATTTTCGAATCCTTCGTTGAATGCCATCTCCAGTTCACTGTGGTGCTCTTCGCATCGCATATGGTTCATCAAACAACCTTTAATTTCATCATTCATTACTGTATCCAACTCCTCTACTTTCAGCTTCCTTTTATGACTCAGCTTCAAATACTTGTTCTTTTGGGAGAACGCTTTGTTAACTCTAATGTTAAGATCAGCCAAAATGGCCTCGTCTTCAACACATTTCTCGTGCCATGAATTGATCAGTCTGGAATTATAATCTAGCCTGCTACTGATTGCATGTATTACCTCTAATGGATTATCAGAGTCCCCCTCACTCCCATATGATGTTGAAAATGGAAGGGTTCGGCGAGTACAACGTGGAAATGGAACCTGCGACTCCAATTTTTCATATTCAACTATGTTGTTGGCGCCTGAAGAGGATGACATGCTTGAATAATCCTATTTGTTTTTAGAGGATGAGAATTGCATATGCAATTTCATTTGAGGAAGGGGACATAGCTTTATAGACCAACATACCAAAGCTTGCGTGTAGTCAACATATGTACTCTATTTCAATTTTTAACCAAGTTGTGTCAGGTTTTGCTTTTCAAGCATGTCAACCTCATTACACCACTGTCAGTGGTTGAAAGAAACTCAATGGAAGTGACATCTAGTTAGTGAACCCAACCACAGTAGTTAGGATTAAACTTAGATTGTATCAGACTGAACCCAACCACAGTGGTTAGGATTAAACTTAGATTGTATCAGACAAAAAATTAATTTATACATTGTCAACCAAATATTTTTTGGCGGGAACCTTTTTATTGGTATTACTATCACCCCCTTCATAGAAACTCTCCCTCCACAAAAAACTGACTCCTCCACCAAATCTCTCTCCATCGAATGAAACTCTCTCCCTCCATAGAATGGATTTACTAACCAAGTTTGATCTCAGCATAATAAACACCCCTCCAAACAAAGACCGCCTTCGAAACGCAAGTGAGTCACCATACAAGCACTGTCACATTCCTAAACAGAATCACCATTTTGTTGGAAGTTTTGAGTCTGAAAGGGTTCTTGGATTCTGGAAGGAGAGGCATCTTCAACTTGGTGATGAAATCCAAAGGGCAAGGGCAAATTGAAGATGAAAAAAGGCAGGCCAATCTGGATAGGGCGAAGTTGCAGCGCATGAAGCGTAGACACAAACGACTTCGGAGTGTAGCTGTTCAAAAATACAAGAACTCATCTAATGCAGTGGAGTCAAAGAAGCGTGTGATGCAAGCTGGATTCAACTACTTCCGGTCCTATGCAAAACTCGTCGTACCCGGGTTTGATTGGTCATCTATTACCGTTTCCGACGTTAACAAATATACTCACCAAGGGAAGTAACCATTTTCGTTATCGTGTTTGAGCAGAGGCAAATCAGTGGAATTGGAATTTTCGTTAAACTCTGCTTCAAACCTATTTTGATACTTACTACTATGGAAGATTTCAACCTTAATATTTTGATGTCTGTAATTACGAGAACACGAGATGCAACGTGGCCATCTACTTCAGTCATATGTTGCTGCCATGTCCATTTTTGTGTGATCACATATCATATTTGTACATGGTTGCATCATATGCAATGTTGCCTTTATTTATTATATGCTGGGCAAGGTTTATGGAAAAGCATTTGTGAGTGCGTTTGTGACAAGGTTATGGCATGATCTTGTACCAGTTATATATGGTTTTTTGTACTGGTTCATCTCCTACTATTGTTTTCTTTCTTTATATTATATGTTTGTGGAATCCCTCAAAGTTAACATATACTGTGAAAAAAATGCAGAGTGAATATATAATCACTCATATAGACTAGGACAAATATTCACTAATATTTTAAAATTGCTTGACTGGTGTGAGGTTTTTCAAAAAAAGTATGGCATTATTTTATGTGATTTGACATGATAGAAATTTTGTACTGATTCCCGATGGACTACTTATTGAATACATGTGACGTGTTCATAACTCTAGACGCAATTGCATATGGACGACTTATTGAATACCTCTGACATGTTCAAAGCTCTAAGCGCAGTTGCAATGATGGCTTCAAAGCAGTGTGCAATTATTATATATGTACATTATTATAACAAAACAAAAATAGATAATTTTACATCCTTATATATGAAAGGAAACTAATTCTTGTCTTATTACAAATTATATAACGAATATTAAGGAAATATACTTTTTAAAGTGAACAAACATATATACTTAGGGTTAAGAGGAAAGTGAGTTATCTAAAACAATTTGGATTTTTTCATTGCGAAACGGATGATTTATAGGTTCCCCTAGTTTTATAACGTCACAAGGAGGGCGGAGTAATTTTCGGGGCATTTTTACGATTTTCCGACTATTTATTACAATTTGTTCAAGTTTTTTGCACTAAAAAGCCAAAATAATCGCAAGTTGACACATGGCGCGATCTCAGTGCATACCTTTCACCACTTGCACAAGTGTACGTCAGTAAACATGGCCACATCCTTGCTTTTTACCCTAAATTGTTATTTTATTGTTTTGCCTTACAAAATTCATAACTAAATACACAAAAATGATAAAAAAACTTCCAAAAATTGCTACGAATTCATTGAGGCTTCATCTTTCTTACTGAATTCCCCGTTTCGTGGTGACGCAAAATTATTATTATATTACTTTTTACCTTCTATATTTATTAATTTTATTGACCCTAAATTTTTTTTTTGGTAAAGACCATTTCAGGTGCCAATTAGTTTCTCTCTTCTTCAATTTCTTAAATTCTAATTTTTATTAGGGTTAAGGGATGTTTTGAAAAAGTAAATGAAAAAAATACATGCCAACCATTGTATAACATCAGAAAAAAATTAGTTAGGATATGATAAGTGGGAAAATGTCTTTCCCAAGCACTGGTGAAAAGACAGCTGACTCCATGCACGCCTTTTCGTTTACCAAATATTAAGATTGTAGTTGGGCAAAATATCTGTGTCAGTAAAATGTCATATTACCCGTCTATGATGTCAGTAAGGATTCGAGTATACAAATATATATACATAGATTTATATATAAAACGGTTTATGACAGCACAAACACCAGACAAAATACATTAAAACCCAACATTTGGCCAACGTAGCCAGCCAACGTAGAACTGAAGAGAAGCAAGTCCAGAAAGCATAAAAACCTTAAAAACATACTACAACTAATTATAAGGGTATGGATTCCCTGGCACAACATACACACGCATTACCTTGAACCAAAAAACACTCTCACGGTGCCATTTGCATCGATTGCAACAAGTCCAGAACGAAGGATTTATCTTTGCTTCAGTAGGCCAGCCTTCAATAACAAAACACCATTCGTTGTTGTTACAAGCGCTGCAATGATTGAACTTAATCTTCCCATAGTAAAACATATCTACGATATGTCTTGCAACATTCCAAACTCGGCTTAATCTTCGTCTCAAAGCATCCCTGGTTCCTTTCATATCAATGTTGTTACGTTGATTTAAAGAACACAAAAATTCTAATGCATCCTCTTTTGACTGACCAATTCCAGACATGCCAAGTAGTCCAACTAGATATGCCTTTTCCATATGGCCTGCCATGGCTGCAATGCGCATCCCATACAACGCTTCCACGTTACCCTGCATGAAAAACACTTCGAACGCTTCTCTAAATATCGACTCAGGGTTCTCGCAAGCCCTGCATTGTTGCAAGAAAAGCTGGACCGCGGGATTAGCATGGTACCAGCTAGGATGGTCTGGGTACTTTGCCATTGAAATGGTGTTCCACACTTGTGGAGTGTTTGCCAATGTCCAGAATAATGGGCACACAAATGCCATACAGAAGAGATCTTCCGATGATTGGGTTGCCACGTATAACATCACTTTAAACCAAGCCAACTCCGGGATGAAGGCTTGGGGCATCTCCAAATGGAGATGCTTCTTTCTCTTTCCTCCGACTGTAGTGAAATGTTTCGAATTCATTGAAATGTTTTTGGAATGAAACGAATTGAGGAGTGGAAGAGGGGGAAAATGAGAATATAAGGGGTTTTAGTTCTGTTTTAGGCTCTGTTCGTTGTACTGTTTTGAAAATGTGTTTCCACTTGAGGTTTTTCTCACTTGACCCTTTTTAAAGAAATTGAACCCAACACTCTAAAACTAAACAGAAGAGAAGGAAAACATCATCGAAATGCAAAGAGAGTTAGACAATCAAAAAGTCAATTAATAACCTATTTGCATAGCCATTTTTAGGATTTTCCCGCCATTTTTATGTCATTGAAACAAATGTGACGGATTACTGACTAGTCACAGAAGGTCCCATCAGATACTTTTTCATTTTTCCACACCAAACTAACCCTAGTAATGTTATTAAAATGTGATGGATGCTTATCCAACTAGTTGCCTTAATGAAATATAATTAAAATAATATATTTAGAGCAGTTTCCCCTCAATTTTCAGATTAATATTTGGTAGTGAAATATTATATTGGTTTTTGGGGTAAACGGTGCCACAATTGTGACGGTACAGGTGTCCAGATCATGACCAACACACCCACACACAGAAAAGAAGGATATAATTCGATTTGGGCAGAGATGAGAGAGAGCTGAGTCCGAAGAGGTTTTAGTGAGAAGATCTGAGTGAGAAGGTATGAGTCCGAAGAGGTTTCAATGAGAAGATCTGAGTGAGAAAAGGTACAAGTGAGAAGATTCAACATGTCTTCGTCTTCATCTCCCGCTCAAACAAAGAGGTGTCCGTACTGTGGAGCTGCAATGGTGCTTCGGGTTTCAAAATCAGATAAAAATCGAGGGAAGCCATTTTGGAAGTGCCTAACCTCCTATGTAAGTTTTCATTTCCAGAATATGTATGTGGATGAAAAAAAACCTTGGTCTAACTCTGACACAATTATTTTGCATATATGATGCCTGCGATTAGGGAGCCACCAGTTGCAATGGATTTGAATGGGTTGATGTAACCTCCGCTCAAGCAGAACAATAAGATGACACGTATGATGCTACGGTGCTGCATATGCTGAAGTCCATTAAGGACTTGGTATTAGTTTTTATTACTTTTATCAATTTTCATATTATTTGTTCTTTTAATGACCAATTAAGTACACAATTTCAAGGATTGTAAAAGTTCTCCCGAAAAAGATATGTTGCACGCACCACCAATGAGTTTTCAAACCCATTTTGTAATTTTTGTTCTTGAGATAGGTGGATTGGCATTGAGTTTAAATTATTGTTTGAAACAAAAGCATTTATTTGTCTGAAACGCAGCAAGAACTTTCCAAGACTGACTTTAAAAAAATAAAGTCATACGAAGACAATAAAATCACAATACATGGCCAATACGATGCAATAATAAGACAATATATTTTTTTACAATTGCATAATTATTCTCTGTATATAGATTGTTTATTTACGTATATTGAAAGTTTATTGATTGTTTACTGCATGTATATCGCATATTATTGGTCGGATATTGGATGTTTATTGAAGGTTTATTGAGTGTTTACTGCATGTATATCGCATGTTATTACTCGGATATTGGATGTTTATTGAAGGTTTATTGAGTGTTTACTGCATGTATATCGCATGTTATTACTCGGATATTGGATGTTTATTGAAGGTTTATTGATTGTTTACTGCATGTATATCGCATGTTATTGCTCCGATATTGGATGTTTATTGAAGGTTTATCGATTGTTTACTGCATGTATTTCGCATGTTCTTGTCCGATATTGAATGTTTATTGACAGTTTATTGATTGTTTACATGTTTATTGAAGGTTTATTGATTGTTTCCTGCATGTATTTTGCATGTTATTGTCCGATATGAATGTTTATTGATTGTTTATTAATAGGAAGAACAACTGTTAAGTAGAATTTCCTATTCAATACGACTTCCTTATGGATGGTGAAATTGGGGACTGATGTATATTGCATGTCTATTGCGTGTACATTGCTTGTCTATTGCCTATGTATTGTTGTTTATTTCCTTCGTAAGCAATAAACAATCAATACACACGCAATAAATGTACGATATGCACGCAATAAACAAGCAATATAGACGCAATAGACATGCCATATAGATGCACCAATATACATTACTTTTATGCTACTGAGCTGCCCAAGACCAATAACATAAAGAAAATCAACGAATTTATTAACCGATTATAAAGGAGAGAGGAATTCAAACCCGAGAGGCGGTACGAAACCAATAGGGAGTTTTTATAGCATTGCAGCTGGGGACATTTATATTGCATGTCTATTGCATATAGATTGCATGTCTATTGCGTGTATATTGCTTGTCTATTGCCTGTGTATTGTTGTTTATTTCCTTCGTAAGCAATAAACAATCAATACACACGCAATAAATGTACGATATGCACGCAATAGACAAGCAATATAGACTCAATAGACATGCCATATAGATGCACCAATATACATTACTTTTATGCTACTGAGCTGCCCAAGACCAATAAAATAAAGAAAATCAACGAATTTATTAACCGATTATAAAGGAGAGAGGATAAAAAAAAGGGTCGTCTATTATATGTAAAGATGACGGTTTTTAAAAAAAAGGGTCGTCTATTATATGTAAAGATGATAGTTTTTTTTTTAAAAGGGTCGTCTATTGTGAAGTAAATATGACGGTTTTTTAAAAAAAAGGGTCGTCTATTAACCTACAATACACGACGGTTTTATTAAAAAAACATCGTATTTCCTCCTATAATTAACGATCTTTACCTCTAAACAACGACGATTTTCTTTAAAAACCGTCGTCTTTACAGATAATAGACGATGGGGATTTACCGTCGTGGTTTTATGCATCAAAAGATGTCGATCGATTTCACGACGGTGGATTACCGTCGTCTATTGCGATTTTTGTAGTAGTGTCTATTGCCTGTGTATTGTTGTTTCTTTCCTTCATAAGCAATAAACAATCAATACACACGCAATAAATGTACAATATGCACACACTATACAAGCAATATAGACGCAATAGACAAGCAATGTAGACGCAATAGACATGCCATATAGATGCACCAATATACATTACTTTTATGCTACTGAGCTGCCCAAGACCAATAAAATAAAGAAAATCAACGAATTTATTAACCGATTATAAAGGAGAGAGGAATTCAAACCCGAGAGGCGGTACGAAACCAATAGGGAGTTTTTATAGCATTGCAGCTAGAGACATTTATATTGCATGTCTATTGCATATAGATTGCATGTCTATTGCGTGTATATTGCTTGTCTATTGCCTGTGTATTGTTGTTTATTTCCTTCGTAAGCAATAAACAATCAATACACACGCAATAAATGTACGATATGCACGCAATAGACAAGCAATATAGGCGCAATAGACAAGAAATATACACGCAATAGACATGCCATATAGATGCACCAATATACATTACTTTTATGCTACTGAGCTGCCCAAGACCAATAAAATAAAGAAAATCAACGAATTTATTAACCGATTATAAAGGAGAGAGGAATTCAAACCCGAGAGGCGGTACGAAACCAATAGGGAGTTTTTATAGCATTGCAGCTAGAGACATTTATATTGCATGTCTATTGCATATAGATTGCATGTCTATTGCGTGTATATTGCTTGTCTATTGCCTGTGTATTGTTGTTTATTTCCTTCGTAAGTAATAAACAATCAATACACACGCAATAGACAAGCAATATAGACGCAATAGACATGCCATATAGATGCACCAATATACATTACTTTTATGCTACTGAGCTGCCCAAGACCAATAACATAAAGAAAATCAACGAATTTATTAACCGATTATAAAGGAGAGAGGAATTCAAACCCGAGAGGCGGTACGAAACCAATAGGGAGTTTTTATAGCATTGCAGCTGGGGACATTTATATTGCATGTCTATTGCATATAGATTGCATGTCTATTGCGTGTATATTGCTTGTCTATTGCCTGTGTATTGTTGTTTATTTCCTTCGTAAGCAATAAACAATCAATACACACGCAATAAATGTACGATATGCACGCAATAGACAAGCAATATAGACTCAATAGACATGCCATATAGATGCACCAATATACATTACTTTTATGCTACTGAGCTGCCCAAGACCAATAAAATAAAGAAAATCAACGAATTTATTAACCGATTATAAAGGAGAGAGGGATTCAAACCCGAGGGGCGGTACGGAACCAATAGGAAGTTTTTATAGCATTGCAGCTGGGGACATCTTTTCATGTGTTTCTATAAAGAGGGCATGGTTGAATAAAACATTGGAGACGAGGGCATAGCCGCCTATTCCCCTTACAGAATTACCTTATTAAGATGCAACCCATTGCGATTAAGTGAAGGCATGGTGAACGGCTTAAAGATTGGGATCCGATATTTGGAATGGTGGCTTGGATAAATCATGACATATCACTTTGCAATGATGTAATACACTTTAAAAAGCCATCAGTCCCCATTCACATATGCAGTCTTCAAATCCCAATTCAATGCAGTTTGGTTAAGGT
>NW_018922933.1:305-15627 GCF_002207925.1 Prunus avium | reverse complement strand
GTCATTTGGTTAAGTTTGAGTGAAATCCGATCTCTAGAACTATCCAAAACACCAACCACTCCAATTAGGAACGAACTGCCTGTGGACTTGAATTGTCCAATTTCTTACAGCTATTGATTTCGGATCGAGCCCAAAACTTGGGCAACATCATAATATGGTGGGAGGAGTCCTTTGGTTAAGTTTGAGTGAAATCCGATCTCTAGAACTACCCCAAACACCAACCACTCCAATGAGGAACGAACTGCCTTTAAACTTGTATTGTCCAATTTCTTACACCTATTGATTTCGGATCGAGCCCAAAACTTGGGCAACATCATAATATGGTGGGAGGAGTCATTTGGTTAAGTTTGAGTGAAATCCGATCTCTAGAACTACCCCAAACACCAACCACTCCAATTCGGAACGAACTGCCTTTGAACTTGAGTTGTCCAATTTCTTCCACCTATTGATTTCGGATCGAGCCCAAAGCTTGGGCAACATCATAATATGGTGGGAGGAGTCATTTGGTTAAGTTTGAGTGAAATCCGATCTCTAGAACTACCCCAAACACCAACCACTCCAATTCGGAACGAACTGCCTTTGAACTTGAGTTGTCCAATTTCTTCCACCTATTGATTTCGGATCGAGCCCAAAGCTTGGGCAACATCATAATATGGTGGGAGGAGTCATTTGGTTAAGTTTGAGTGAAATCCGATCTCTAGAACTACCCCAAACACCAACCACTCCAATTCGGAACGAACTGCCTTTGAACTTGAGTTGTCCAATTTCTTCCACCTATTGATTTCGGATCGAGCCCAAAGCTTGGGCAACATCATAATATGGTGGGAGGAGTCATTTGGTTAAGTTTGAGTGAAATCCGATCTCTAGAACTACCCCAAACACCAACCACTCCAATTCGGAACGAACTGCCTTTGAACTTGAGTTGTCCAATTTCTTCCACCTATTGATTTCGGATCGAGCCCAAAGCTTGGGCAACATCATAATATGGTGGGAGGAGTCATTTGGTTAAGTTTGAGTGAAATCCGATCTCTAGAACTACCCCAAACACCAACCACTTCAATGAGGAACGAACTGCCTTTAAACTTGAATTGTATAATTTCTTACACCTACTGACTTCGGATCGAGCCCCAAACTTGGGCAACATCATAATATGGTGGGAGGAGTCATTTGGTTGAGTTTGAGTGAAATCCAATCTGAAGAACAACCCAAAACATAAACCACAACAATTAGGAACGAACTGCCTTTGAACTTGAGTTGTCCAATTTCTTCCACCTATTGATTTCGGATCGAGCCCAAACTTTGGGCAACATCATAATATGGTGGGAGGAGTCATTTGGTTTAGTTTGAGTGAAATCCGATCTCTAGAACTACCCAAAACGCAAACCACTCCAATTAGGAACGAACTGCCTTTGAACATGAATTGTCCAATTTCTTCCACCTATTGATTTCGGATCGAGCCCAAAACTTGGGCAACATCATAATATGGTGGGAGGAGTCATTTGGTTAAGTTTGAGTGAAATCCGATCTCTAGAATTCCCCAAAACACCAACCACTCCAATTAGGAACGAACTGCCTTTGAACATGAATTGTCCAATTTCTTCCACCTATTGATTTCGGATCGAGCCCAAAACTTGGGCAACATCATAATATGGTGGGAGGAGTCATTTGGTTAAGTTTGAGTGAAATCCGATCTCTAGAATTCCCCAAAACACCAACCACTCCAATTAGGAACGAACTGCCTTTGAACATGAATTGTCCAATTTCTTCCACCTATTGATTTCGGATCGAGCCCAAAACTTGGGCAACATCATAATATGGTGGGAGGAGGCATTTGGTTTAGTTTGAGGGAAATCCGATCTCTAGAACTACCCAAAACACAAACCCCTCCAATTAGGAACGTACTGCCTTTGAACTTGAATTGTCCAATTTCTTACACCTATTGATTTCGGATCGACCCCGAAACTTGGGCAACATCAAAATATGGTGGGAGGAGTCATTTGGTTAAGTTTGAGTGAAATCCGATCTCTAGAACTTCCCAAAACACCAACCACTCCAATTAGGAACGAACTGCCTTTGAACATGAATTGTCCAATTTCTTACACCTATTGATTTCGGATCGAGCCCAAAACTTGGGCAACATCATAATATTGTGGGAGGAGTCATTTGGTTTAGTTTGAGTGAAATCCGATCTCTAGAACTACCCAAAACACAAACCACTCCAATTAGTAACGTACTGCCTTTGAACTTGAATTGTCCAATTTCTTACACCTATTGATTTTGGATCGAGCCCAAAACTTGGGCAACATCATAATATGGTGGGAGGAGTCATTTGGTTGAGTTTGAGTGAAATCCGACCTGTAGAACTACCCAAAACATAAACCACAACAATTAGGAACGAACTGCCTTTGAACATAAATTGTCCAATTTCTTACACCTATTGATTTCGGATCGAGCCCCAAACTTGGGCAACATCGTAATATGGTGGGAGGATTCATTTGGTTAGTTTTGAGTGATATCCGATCTCTTGAACTATGGAATACACCAACCACTCCGATTAGGAATGAACTGCCTTTGAACATAAATTGTGCAATTTCTTACACCTATTGATTTCGGATCGACCCCAAAACTTGGGCAACATCATAATATGGTGGGAGGAGTCATTCGGTTAAGTTTGAGTGAAATCCGATCTCTAGAACTACCCAAAACACCAACCACTCCAATTAGGAACGAACTACCTTTAAACATGAATTGTCCAATTTCTTACACCTATTGATTTCGGATGGAGCCCAAAACTTGGGCAACATCATAATATGGTGGGAGAAGTCAATTGGTTGAGTTTGAGTGAAATCCGATCTCTAGAATTACCCAAAACACCAACCACTCCATTTAGGAACGAACTGCCTTTGAACTTGAATTGTCCAATTTCTTACACCTATTGATTTCGGATCGAGCCCAAAACTTGGGCAACATCATAATATGGTGGGAGAAGTCAATTGGTTGAGTTTGAGTGAAATCCGATCTCTAGAATTACCCAAAACACCAACCACTCCATTTAGGAACGAACTGCCTTTGAACTTGAATTGTCCAATTTCTTACACCTATTGATTTCGGATCGAGCCCAAAACTTGGGCAACATCATAATATGGTGGGAGAAGTCAATTGGTTGAGTTTGAGTGAAATCCGATCTCTAGAATTACCCAAAACACCAACCACTCCATTTAGGAACGAACTGCCTTTGAACTTGAATTGTCCAATTTCTTACACCTATTGATTTCGGATCGAGCCCAAAACTTGGGCAACATCATAATATGGTGGGAGGAGTCATTTGGTTAAATTTGAGTGAAATCCGATCTCTAGAACTACCCAAAACAGCAACCGCTACAATTGGGAACGAACTGCCTTTGAACTTGAATTGTCCAATTTCTTACACCTATTGATTTCGGATCGACCCCAAACCTTTGGCAACATCATAATATGGTGGGAGGAGTCATTTGGTTGAGTTTGAGTGAAATCCGATCTCTAGAATTACCCAAAACACCAACGACTCCAATTAGGAACGAACTGCCTTTGAACATAAATTGCCCAATTTTTTACACCTATTGATTTCGGATCGACCCCAAAACTTGGGCATCATAATATGGTGGGAGGAGTCATTTGGTTAAGTTTGAGTGAAATCCGATCTCTAGAACTACCCAAAACACCAACCACTGCAATTAGGAACGAACTGCCTATGAACTTGAATTGTCCAATTTGTTACACCTATTGATTTCGGATCGAGCCGAAAACTTGGGCACCATCATAATACGGTGGGAGGAGTCATTTGGTTAGTTTTGAGTGAAATCCGATCTCTAGAACTATGGAATACACCAACCACTCCGATTAGGAACGTACTGCCTTTGAACCTAAATTGTCAAATTTCTTACACCTATTGATTTCGGATCGAGCCCAAAACTTAGGCACCATCATAATACGGTGGGAGGAGTCATTTGGTTAGTTTTGAATGAAATCCGATCTCTAGAACTATGGAATACGCCAACCACTCCGATTAGGAACGTACTGCCTTTGAACCTAAATTGTCAAATTTCTTACACCTATTGATTTCGGATCGAGCCCAAAACTTAGGCACCATCATAATACGGTGGGAGGAGTCATTTGGTTAGTTTTGAATGAAATCCGATCTCTAGAACTATGGAATACACCAACCACTCCGATTAGGAACGTACTGCCTTTGAACCTAAATTGTCAAATTTCTTACACCTATTGATTTCGGATCGAGCCCAAAACTTGGGCAACAACATAATATGGTGGGAGGTGTCATTTGGTTAAGTTTGAGTCAAATCCGATCTCTAGAACTACCCAAAACTCCAACCACTCCAATTAGGAACGTGCTGCCTTTGAACTTGAATTGTCCAATTTCTTACACCTATTGATTTCGGATCGACCCCAAAACTTGGGCAACATCATAATATGGTGGGAGGATTCATTTGGTTAGTTTTGAGTGAAATCCGATCTCTTGAACTATGGAATACACCAACCACTCCGATGAGGAACGAACCGCCTTTGAACATAAATTGTCCAATTTCTTACATCTATTGATTTCGGATCGAGCCCAAAACTTGGGAAACATCTAAATATGGTGGGAGGAGTCATTTGGTTAAGTTTGAGTGAAATCCGATCTCTAGAAATACCCAAAAAACCAACGACTCCAATTAGGAACGAACTGCCTTTGAACTTGAATTGTCCAATTTCTTACACCTATTGATTTCGAATCGATCCCAAAGCTTGGGCAACATCATAATATGGTGGGAGGAGTCATTTGGTTGAGTTTGAGTGAAATCCGATCTCTAGAATTACCCAAAACACCAACCACTCCAATTAGGAACGAACTGCCTTCAAACTTGAATTGTCCAATTTCTTACACCTATTGATTTCGGATCGAGCCCAAAACTTGGGCTACATCATAATATGGTGGGAGGAGTCATTTGGTTGATTTTGATTGAAATCCGATCTTTTGAACTACCCAAAACACCAACCACTCCAATTAGGAACGAACTGCCTTTGGACTTGAATTGTCCAATTTCTTACACCTATTGATTTTGGATTAAGCCAAAAAATTGGGCAACACCATAATATGGTAGAAGGAGTCATTTGGTTAAGTTTGAGTGAAATCCGATCTCTAGAACTACCCAAAACACGATTTCGGATTGAGCCCAAAACTTGGGCAACATCATAATATGGTGGGAGGAGTCATTTGGTTAAGTTTGAGTGAAATCCGACCTCTAGATGTTGCGTCGATTCAGCTGCACCAAAATGGATTCAGCTGCATCCTCAACTTGTTATACTCGCAGGTGTCTAATCCCTGTTGTCGAATGTCCATACATACTCTTCCTAGTTCAATTCGAATTGAAGCATGGTGTCTACTCTTAATTCAAACCAAGATAGCTAACATGTAAGCCTAAATGGTGATCAATCATTCAAACTAGCGTATTAACTTATAAGCATAATGAATAAGAACAAAAATCATAATTGAAACTTGGAAACTAATTAAACTTGAATACTTAAGAAAGAATGTACATTACAAATAAAAGTAAAGTGGAACTAAGAAAACTTGAAGGAAAATTTAGTAAACTCATTTTGTTACAACAATTGACAACTTGAAAGGAAACTAAGAGAATTTGAGGGAGAGAAGGGAAGGGAGCTCTAGAGAAGTGTTTGAGAGCTCCCCCCCTTGGGGTCTGATTTGAAGCTTGAAGGCTTCTCTATTTATAGGGCTAAGAGGGAGGAACGTCATGATGGATTTCCACACCATTCTTGAACTAAGAAAACTTGAAGGAAAATTTAGTAAACTCATTTTGTTACAACAATTGACAACTTGAAAGGAAACTAAGAGAATTTGAGGGAGAGAAGGAAAGGGAGCTCTAGAGAAGTGTTTGAGAGCTCCCCCCCTTGGGGTGTGTTTTGAAGCTTGAAGGCTTCTCTATTTATAGGGCTAAGAGGGAGGAACATCATGATGGATTTCCACACCCTCCTTCATCTTTTGCTGCTGCACCTCAAGCATCTTCACATGGGTTCACAGGTGATCAGTTGTGGCTGCCTTTGCTGCCAACCCATGTGGTTGCGTTTTGGTTTGCCAACCCATGTGGTTGCCTTTTGCTGCCAACCCATGTGGTTGCCTTTTGGTTGCTGAAAAACGAGTTTTCTGAACCAGGATTGGTGTAGGAAGGCCGGAGGTTTCAAAACGTATCCAATGGGGTTCAAATTTGGATATGTTATACTAGACACCCATTGGAACAACTTCTATGAAGAAAGTATTCCCATCGGAGCAGTAGAAGTGTGCGTTTTGGGCCTTGCACGTTGGCTGCCGAACAGAGATTGGAATTGACTTCATTTCATTTCTTTTCTTTCTTTTTGCTTCACATGCATGCACATGCTTTCTCTATAATAACTCCAGCATGTACCAACTTGATCCTTTAGAATTTCATAGCTGGAATGCCTCCCCACTTCACTCATTATGTTGGATCCAAAGTCAGTTGCAGCATGGGTGAGGCACATGGCTTAAAGGAGGAGACAAGGCTCAAAGCTGGCAGCTGCAAATCCTCCTGAGCATGGTTCAGTGTTGGACGGGCTAAGGACTCCACATATGTGCAATTGGGCTGAATTTTGGATATGTTATACTAGACACCCAATTGAACAACTTCTATGAAGAATGTCTCCTCATCCTAGTTGTGTAAATTGCTGAAATGAGACCTGCAAGGTGACTTACGAAACTGGACTGACAAGAAGTGTGGCCCAACTTTGGTTTTGTCTTTAAGCTCTTGCTCTTATCCCAATCAGCCCTTAACATGCATGGATTGCATCAAATGTGATCTCTTGCTATCTTAACCTAACAAACACACAAACAGAGGTAAGTGACTCAAAAAAAAGAGACACTAAGCAAAATCACTAAGTAAAGAAGGCAAGCAAGTGTATGAAATTATGGACTTATCAAAACAGAAAATGGATTAAAAGCACAAGTTTAACTCAATAACATAACCAATTCATAAGCTAGAAGGGTACAAAATGATATACAATTATGAACCGATCACTAGAACTACCCAAAACACCAACCACTCCAATTAGGAACGTGCTGCCTTTGAACTTGAATTGTCCAATTTCTTACACCTATTGATTTCAGATCGAGCCCAAAACTTGGGCAACATCATAATATGGTGGAAGGAGTCATTTGGTTAAGTTTGAGTGAAATCCGATCTCTAGAACTACCCAAAACACCAACCACTCCAATTAGGAACGAACTGCCTTTAAACTTGAATTGTCCAATTTATTACACCTATTGATTTCGAATCGATCCCAAACCTTGGGCAACATCATAATATGATGGGAGGAGTCATTTGGTTAGTTTTGAGTGAAATCCGATCTCTAGAACTATGGAATACACCAACCACTCCGATTAGGAATGAACTGCCTTTGAACATAAATTGTCCAATTTCTTACACCTATTTATTTCATATCGAGCCCAAAACTTGGGCAACATCATAATATGGTGGGAGGAGTAATTTGGTTAAGTTTGAGTGAAATCCGATCTCTAGAACTACCCAAAGCAACAACCACTCCAATTTGGAACGAACTGCCTTTGAACTTGAATTGTCCAATTTGTTACACCTATTGATTTCGGATCAAGCCGAAAACTTGGGCAACATCATAATATGGTGAGAGGAGTCATTTGGTTAGTTTTGAGTGAAATCCGATCTCTAGAACTACGGAATACACTAACCACTCCGATTTGGAACGAACTGCCATTGAACCTAAATTGTCCAATTTCTTACACCTATTGATTTTGGATCGAGCCCGAAACTTGGGCAACATCATAATATGGTGGGAGGTGTCATTTGGTTAAGTTTGAGTGAAATCCGATCTCTAGAACTACCCAAAACACCAACCACTCCAATTAGGAACGTACTGCCTTTGAACACGAATTGTCCAGTTTCGTACACCTATTGATTTCGGATTGAGCCCAAAACTTGGGCAACATCATAATATGGTCGGTGGAGTCATTTGTTTAAGTTTGAGTGAAATCCAATCTCTAGAACTACCCAAAACACCAACCACTCCAATTAGGAACGTACTGCCTTTGAACTTGAATTGTCCAATTTCTTACACCTATTGATTTCGGATCGAGCCCAAAACTTGGGCAACATCATAATATGGTCGGAGAACTCATTTGGTTGAGTTTGAGTGAAATCCGATCTCTAGAATTACCCAAAACACCAACCACTCCAATTAGGAACGAACTGCCTTTGAACTTGAATTGTCCAATTTCTTACACCTATTGATTTCGGATCAAGCCCAAAACTTGGGCAACAATGTAATATGGTGGGTGGAGTCATTTGGTTGAGTTAGAGTGAAATCCGATCTCTAGAACTACCCAGAACACCAACCACTCCAATTAGGAAAGAATTGCCTTTTAACTTGAATAGTCCAATTTCTTACACCTATTGATTTCAGATCGAGCCCAAAACTAGGGCAACATCATAATATGGTGGGAGGAGTCATTTGGTTAAGTTTGAGTGAAATCCGATCTCTAGAACTACCCAAAACACCAACCACTCCAGCTAGGAACGAACTGTCTTTGAACTTGAATTCTACAATTTCTTAGACCTATTGATTTCGGATCAAGCCCAAAACTTGGGCAACATCATCATATGGTGGGAGGAGTCATTTGGTTAAGTTTGACTGAAATCTGATCCCTAGAAGTACTCAAAACACCAGCCACTCCAATTAGGAACGTACTTCCTTTGAACTTGAATTGTCCATTTCTTACACCTATTGATTTCGGATCGAGCCCAAAACTTATGCAACATCATAATATGGTGGGAGGAGTCATTTGGTTAGTTTTGAGTGAAATCCGAGCTCTAGAACTATGGAATACACCAACCACTCCGATTAGGAACGAACTGCCTTTGAACATAAATTGTCCAATTTCTTCAACCTATTGATTTCGGATCGAGCCCAAAACTTGGCCAACATCATAATATAGTGGGAGGAGTCATTTGGTTAGTTTTGACTGAAATCTGATCTCTAGAACTACCCAAAACACCAACCCCTCGAATTTGGAACGAACTGCCTTTGCACTTGAATTGTCCAATTTCTTACACCTATTGATTTCGGATCTAGTCGAAAACTTGGGCAAAATCATAACATGGTGGGAGGTGTCATTTGGTTAAGTTTGAATGAAATCCGATCTCTAGAACTACCCAAAACACCAACCACTCCAATTAGGAACGAAGTGCATTTGAACTTAAATTGTTGAATTTCTTACACCTATTGATTTCGGATCGAGCCCAAAACTTGGGCAACATCATAACATGGTGGTAGGAGTCATTTGGTTTAGTTTGAGAAAAATCCGATCTCGAGAACTACCCAAAACACCAACCACTCCAATTCGGAACGAACTGCCTTTGAACTTGAATTGTCCAATTTGTTACACCTATTGATTTCGGATCGCGCCCAAAACTTGGGCAACATCATAATATGGTGGGAGGTGTCATTTGGTTAAGTTTGAGTGAAATCCGATCTCTAGAACTACCCAAAACACTAACCACTCCAATTAGGAACGAAATGCCTTTGAACTTGAATTGTCCAATTTCTTACACCTATTGATTTCGGATCGAGCCCAAAACTTATGCAACATCATAATATGGTGGGAGGAGTCATTTGGTTAGTTTTGAGTGAAATCCGATCTCCAGAACTATGGAATACACCAACCACTCCGAGTAGGAACGAACTGCCTATGAACATAGATTGTCAAATTTCCTCAACCTATTGATTTCGGATCGAGCCCAAAACTTGGGTAACATCATAATATGGTGGGAGGAGTCATTTGGTTAAGTTTGAGTGAAATCCGATCTCTAGAACTACCTAAAACACCAACCACTCGAATTAGGAACGAACTGCCTTTGAACTTGACTTGTCCAATTTCTTACACCTATTATTTTCGGATCGAGCCCAAAACTTGGGCAAGATCGTAATATGGTGGGAGGAGTCATTTTGTTCAGTTTGAGTGAAATCCGATCTCTAGAGCTACCCAAAACACCAACCACTCCAAATAGGAACGTACTGCTTTCGAACTTGAATTGTCCAATTTCTTACACCTATTGATTTCGGATCGAGCCCAAAACTTATGCAACATCATGAACTTGGGCAACATCATAATATGTTGGGGAGAGTCATTTGGTTAGTTTTGAGTGAAATCCGATCTCTAGAACTATGGAATACACTAACCACTCCGATTAGGAACGAACTGCCTTTGAACCTAAATTCTCCAATTTCTTACACCTATTGATTTCGTATCGAGCCCAAAACTTGGGCAACATCATAATATGGTGGGAGGTGTCATTTGGTTAAGTTTGAGTGAAATCCGATCTCTAGAACTACCCAAAACTCCAACCACTCCAATTAGGAACGAACTCTCTTTGAACTTGAATTCTACAATTTCTTACACCTATTGATTTCGGATCGAGCCCAAAACTTGGGCAACATCATAATATGTTGGGGAGAGTCATTTGGTTAGTTTTGAGTGAAATCCGATCTCTAGAACTATTGAATACACCAACCACTCCGATTAGGAACGAACAGCCTTTGAACATAAATTGCCCAATTTCTTAGACCTATTGATTACGGATCGAGCCCAAAACGTGGGAAACATCTAAATATGGTGGGAGGAGTCATTTGGTTAAGTTTCAGAGAAATCTGATCACTAGAACTACGCAAAAGACCAACCACTCCAATTAGGAAAGAACTGCCTATGAACTTGAATTGTCCAATTTCTTACACCTATTGATTTCGGATCGATCCCAAAACTGGGGCAGCACCATAATATGGTGGGAGGAGTCGTTTGGTTAAGTTATAGTGAAATCCGATCTCTAGAACTACCCAAAACACCAACCACTCGAACTAGGAAAACATCTTAGTATGGTGGGAGGAGTCATTTGGTTAGTTTTGAGTGAAATCCGATCTCTACAACTGTTTTATACACCAACCACTACAATTAGGAACGAACAGCCTTTGAACATAAATTGTCCAATTTCTTACACCTATTGATTTCGGATCGAGCCCAAAACTTGGGAAACATCTAAATATGGTGGGAGGAGTCATTTGGTTAAGTTTGAGTGAAATCCGATCTCTAGAATTACCCAAAACACCAACCATTCCAATTAGGAACGAACTGCATTTGAACTTGAATTGTCCAATTTCTTACACCTATTGATTTCGGATCGAGCCGAAAACTTGGGCAACATCATAATATGGTTGGAGGAGTCATTTGGATAGTTTTGAGTGAAATCCGATCTCTAGAACTATGGAATACACCAACCACTCCGATTAGGAAAGAACTGCCCTTGAACCTAAATTGTCCAATTTCTTACACCTATTGAATTCGGATCGAGCCCAAAACTTGGGCAACAACATAATATGGTGGGAGGTGTCATTTGGTTAAGTTTGAGTGAAATCCGATCTCTAGAACTACACAAAACACCAACAACTCCAATTACGAACTTACTGCCTTTGAACTTGAATTGTCCAATTTCTTACACCTGTTGATTTCGGATTGAGCCCAAAACTTGGGCAACATCATAATATGGTGGGAGGAGTCATTTGGTTTAGTTTGAGTGAAATCGGATCTCTAGAACTACCCAAAACACCAACCACTCCAATTAGGAACGTACTGCCTTGGAACTTGAATTGTCCAACTTCTTACACCTATTGATTTCGGATCGAGCCCAAAACATGGGCAACATCATAATATGGTGGGAGGAGTCATTTGGTTAAGTTTGAGTGAAATCCGATCTCTAGAACTACCCAAAACACCAACCACTCCAATTAGGAACGAACTGCCTCTGAACTTGAATTGTCCAATTTCTTACACCTATTGATTTCGGATCGAGCCCAAAACTTGGGCAACATCATAATATGGTGGGGGGAGCCATTTGGTTGAGTTTGAGTGAAATCCGATCTTTAGAATTACCCAAAACACCAACCACTCCAATTAGGAACGAACTGCCTCTGAACTTGAATTGTCCAATTTCTTACACCTATTGATTTCGGAACGAGCCCAAAACTTGGGCAACATCATAATATGGTGGGTGGAGTCATTTGGTTAAGGTATAGTGAAATCCGATCTCTAGAACTACCCAAAACAGCAACCGCTACAATTGGGAACGAACTGCCTTTGAACTTGAATTGTCCAATTTCTTACACCTATTGATTTCGGATCAACCCAAAAACTTGGGCAACATCATAATATGGTGTGGGGATTCATTTGGTTAGTTTTGAGTGATATCCGATCTCTAGAACTATGGAATACACCAACCCCTCCGATTAGGAACGAATTGCCTTTGAACTTGAATTGTCCAATTTCTTACACCTATTGATTTCGGATCGATCCCAAAACTTGGGCAACATCATAATATGGTGGGAGGAGTCATTTGGTTGAGTTAGAGTGAAATCCGATCTATAGAATTACCCAAAACTCCAACCACTCCAATTAGGAACGAACTGCCTTTGAACTTGAATTGTCCAATTTCTTACACATATTGATTTCGGAACGAGCTCAAAAGTTGGGAAACATCATAATATGGTGGGTGGAGTAATTTGGTTGAGCTATAGTGAAATCCGATCTCTAGAACAACCCAGAACAGCAATCACTCCAATTGGGAACGAACTGCCTTTGAAATTGAATTGTCCAATTTCTTACACCTATTGATTTCGGATCGTGCCCAAAACTTGGGAAACATCATAATATGGTGGGAGGAGTCATTTGGTTAAGTTTGAGTGAAATCCGATCTCTAGAACTACCCCAAACACCAACCACTCCAATTAGGAACGAACTGCCTTTGAACATAAATTGAGCAATTTCTTACACCTTTTGATTTCGGATCAATCCCAAAACTGGGGCAGCATCATAATATGGTGGGAGGAGTCGTTTGGTTAAGTTATAGTGAAATCCGATCTCTAGAACTACCCAAAAGACCCACCACTCCAATTAGAAACGAACTGCCTTTGAACTTGAATTATCCAATTTCTTACACCTATTGATTTCGAATCGAGCCCAAAACTTGGGCAACATCATAATATGGTGGGAGGAGTCATTTGGTTGAGTTTGAGTGAAATCCGATCTCTAGAACTACCCAAAACACCAACGACTCCAATTAGGAACGAACTTCCTTTGAACTTGAATTGTCCAAGATCTTTCACCTATTGATTTTGGATCGAGCACAAAACTTGGGCAACAGCAAAATGTGGTGGGAGGAGTCATTTGGTTATGTTTGAGTGAAATCCGATCTCTAGAACTACCCAAAACACCAACCACTCAAATTAGGAACGAACTGCCTTTGAACTTGAATTGTCCAATTTCATACACCTATTGATTTCGGATCAAGCCCAAAACCGGTGCAACATCATAATATGAGGGGAGTAGTCATTTGGTTAAGTTTGAGTGAAATCCGATCTCTAGAACTACCCAAAACACGAACCACTCCAATTAGGAATGAACTGCCTTTGAACTTGAATTGTCCAATTTCTTACACCTATTGATTTCGGATCAAGCCCAAAACCGGTGCAACATCATAATATGAGGGGAGTAGTCATTTGGTTAAGTTTGAGTGAAATCGGATCTCTAGAACTACCCAAAACACGAACCACTCCAATTAGGAATGAACTGCCTTTGAACTTGAATTGTCCAATTTCTTACACCTATTGATTTCAGATCGAGCCCAAAACTAGGGCAACATCATCATATGGTGGGAGGAGTCATTTGGTTATGTTTGAGTGAAATCCGATCTCTAGAACTACCCAAAACACCAACCACTCGAATTAGGAACGAACTGCCTTTGAACTTGAAATGTCCAATTTGTTACACGTATTGATTTCGGATCGATCCCAAAACTTGGGCAACAACATAATATGGTGGGAGGAGTCATTTGGTTGAGTTTGAGTGAAATCCGATCTCTAGAACTACCCAAAACACCAACGACTCCAAAAACGGAACGAACATCCTTTGAACTTGAATTGTCCAATTTCTTTCACCTATTGATTTCGGATCAAGCCCCAAACTGGTGCAGCATCATAATATGGTGGGAGGAGTCATTTGGTTAAGTGTGAGTGAAATCCGATCTCTAGAACTACCCAAAACACGAACCACTCCAATTGGGAACGAACTGCCTTTGAACTTGAATTGCCCTATTTCTTACACCTATTGATTTCAGATCGAGCCCAAAACTAGGGCAACATCATCATATCGTGGGAGGAGTCATTTGGTTAGTTTTGAGTGAAATCCGATCTCCAGAACAATGGAATACACCAATCACTCCGATTAGGAATGGACTACCTTTGAACATAAATTGTCCAATTTCTTGAACCTATTGATTTCGGATCGAGCCCAAAACTTGGGTAACATCATAATATGGTGGGAGGAGTAATTTGGTTAAGTTTGTGTGAAATCCGATCTCTAGAACTACCCAAAGCATCAACCACTCTAATTAGGAACGAACTGCCTATAAACTTGAATTGTCCAATTTCTTACACCAATTGATTTCGGATCGAGCCCAAAACTTGGGCAACATCATAATATGGTGGGAAGAGTCATTTGGTTAAGTTTTGAGTGAAATCCGATCTCTAGAACTATGGAATCCACCAACCACTCTGCTTAGGAACGAACTTCCTTTGAACATAAATTGTCCAATTTCTTACACGTATTGGTTTCGGATCAAGCGCAAAACCCATCATAATGTGGTGGGAGGAGTCATTTGGTTAAGTTTGAGTGAAATCCGACCTCTAGAACTTCCCAAAACACCAACCACTCCAATTAGGAATGAACTTCCTTTGAACTTGAATTGTCCAATTTCTTACACCTATTGATTTCGGATCGAGCCCAAAACTTGGGCAACATCATAATATGGTGGGCGGAGTCATTTGGTTGAGTTTGAGTGAAATCTGATATCTAGAACTACCCAAAACACCAACCACTCCAATTAGGAACGAACTGCGTTTGAACTTGAATTGTCCAATCTCTTACACCAGTTGATTTCGGATCGAGCCCAAAACTTGGGCAACATCATAATATGGTGGGAGGAGTCATATGGTTGAGTTTTAGTGATATCCGATGTCTAAAACTGACCAAAACACCAACCACTCCAATTAGGAACGAACTGCCTTTGAACTTGAATTGTCCAATTTCTTACACCAATTCATTTCGGATCGAGCCCAAAACCTGGGCAACATCATGATACGGTGGGAGGAGTCATTTGGTTAGTTTTGAGTGAAATCCGAT